>DWED01000497.1:0-11074 GCA_018245795.1 Protelbella ruficauda | reverse complement strand
AGAAGTTTCTCGGGCAGATCCGAAACCATTGACGCTAACCTGAAAAAGCATACATCAGTTAAGCTAGTAAATATTTAATCATGTATATTAATACTTGCGTAACGTTACATAGTAAAATATAGGTATTATTTAAACATATTGACTGGTTTTTTTGTAAAGGATATGAGTGAAATACTTTTGCATTCTTTATTACTAAGGGCGGAGTAGTTATGTTTCTCGCTCAACAGTATTATATTTGGTAGTAATATTTTCCGATACATTGATCGTGATGATTTATTTTACAAAAAAGTCCTACACGCATAAGAGTGTAGACCTTTTTATACAACATATTGTACAGTAATATTTTTGACTTGTATGAAACCATTTTTTGCGGACGCTCTCCATAGTATGAAAGATACGGATTTGTACAAAATGTATTTATCGATGTTATCTTTATTGGATTTTAGTTCTCAGATAGCATTTTATACTTGTATGAAAACATGGTTTTTTTGTAGACGCTCCCAACACATACAAACGACACGAATTATTTACCCACCCATACACAAACAGCGACGTTATCTATACGAGTTTTTAGTTTTCAGGCGTTTTCCTTTCAGTGCGGTGTTGTATTGTGAAAAAAAATTAAAAATGGTTTAGATGTACACGGTACATATATGTATGCGTTTAAGATGAAGTAGTGATGTGTTAATTGTTAATATTGTGTATGTCAGTGCATTAAATTAGTCGCTTCGTGTAATTTAAAACACTTTTATTACATTTACATTTTTCAATTCCAACACCTGTTAGAGGCCAGCGGGTCCATTCCTGCTGCTAACTGCTGGAGACCTGGACGCAGTGCTGTTCCACAACGAATTTCGTGTTATCAATCTTCATTCGTCTTATCAGTGTCATATCAGTGTCACCTGTGCAGCTAGCGTTCCTATAAACAGAATTGTTTCATGGACGGACGCCTAGTCAAATGATGTCATTATGTATGTTGATTTAAACAAACTGACACTAACTAGATCTTGAACATTTTTTCTGCGCGTCTCACTTTGATGCTATTTTTCATGTTTGTTCAGTGCACTTTGACCTGGAATGTCTCTTTTCTTTCGATTCTTCGTCTGTTAATAGCAGAACTCTGCTTTGTTTGTTTTTGCCTCTCGAAAATAGGTGGGGTGGAGCGGCATGCCCAAATTAATGGTTTTTATTCTCATCGCCATTTTTCTTTTAAATTAATTTCGGTACAGAACTTTCCATGCTTGTCTACCAGATCTTACTCAATACTCTTATAAACCTATATTTTCCCCGTATTTATGTACTATCTATAGTCTAACTTTAGCAACTGTTTCATCTCTTCCCATTTTTGGGATTCGGTCACCCTATATTCCATAGGACATATAACATAAATAGTGGGAGTGCCACACTCCTCTGTTTACCTTTTCGGGATAATACAGGCGTGATATTACTATCGCCAAGCAAAAGTTAGAATAGCAGCGAAATATTTGTCCAAGCATAATGTCACATGTAAATCCGTCATAATTCGGTGACGACATCGTGGTCGCATGTCACCACCCCCGTTGCTCTCTAATTACACGCTAATTTCAAATACACTTTTCCCAGAAGCCACAAGTGTTTAATACTGTTGATTAGGCATTAATTAATTCGTAGTTTGCACGAATGTTAAGCGAATGTGGGAGGGGTAGGAAAAACCATATAAAAGGTGGGGCCTACTGGTTTGTTTCTGTTAAACCTACACCTGTAAGTTACATATTAATAAATCGTTATTACAAGTCATCGAAGTTATTTTAATGGTTTCAGAATGTCAAGTGCAGATCAAACGTTAATATTTAGAGCTATCATTTGCATGTCATTGTTGCTAAATTATTACATTACAGGTTCCAGTGAATACGTTAGTTGTTAATTATTATTGTTTTATTGTCGGTTTCAATAATTAATATTTAACAAAGTTTAATTAACTATTTCCTTTTATGTTTCCAACTGGAATGGCGGTGATAGACAGTTCTAAATGAGAAATCCAATATTACAATGTTATGTATATATAACATAAGTCAGAAAAAAACGACTGCGTTACATAGGATTAGCTCAGGCAGTGTCATGGTCGTCTACCGCGCCGGTCAATTATAGGTTTCAAGCCAGCACGAGACAGGTCGTTGTCTTCATCATTACCATCAGCATGTCTTAGTCCACTGCTAGAGACAGGCCTGCCCCGAGGGGTTTTTGTTCATAACCCCTAAGCTTGTCTTGCAAGTTGGGGAATCGCTTTTTAATACCTTGAAAATTTAAAAGACATGAAAAGTTATGGTTGAGATTAATAAAATCTAAAACTTGTTTATCAGGTGCAATATCGTTTGTTGCAATATGTATATTAACATACACAGCATCACGAATGTATTTCCCCAAAAGGGTGGGCAAAAATGTGAGTAAAGTCCCAAGATTCGCCAGTTCTATTAGGTACACTTCCCACTACGAGATAGGCGAAGAACCTATTGCCAGATATTATGCACGATCATATGTATATTCAGTTTTTTTCACTTAGCTATGTTTCAATAGTTTCATTTGAGCCATCCAACTTCCAATCCAGTCCAGTGATATAACGTTCTACTATAGATTACGGCATCATCCTTATGTTTACCAAACATATCCCATTCAATATTTCCATTGCGTAATTCGTTTAAAACTACATTGTTTGTAAACAATGCATTCAGTTGTAGCTGAAGCTCTGTACACAGACGTGCTGTTTTCGGTTTGAGATTCGATACTGGGGTCTTCGGTTCGTTTTTCTATAGATGAGTCTATCGGATCTTCTTTTAAGTGCGTTTTTAGAACTTCATCGTTACCGTTTCTTCACCCGCTTGATTGTTAATGTAAATGTCTGTATCTCCTGCCGCAGGTATTGTATTAACCTTTTTTTCCTGAATGGATGCTGGTTCATGGATTATTTGCCATATTTTCCGGATTTTTTTAATGAGCATGCTCCCCAAGTAGTAAGGTTTTGTGATTTCATATTCAAAATTTTGATTTTGAACATCGAAGTTAAGGTTCGTTTGGTTGCTTGAATTTAACGTTTTGTCTGTTTGATTAGCAATTTTTTCATTTTTATAGTTTCCACTGTCACTAATACCGTCAAAGAGATAGCATGTTTCGTTTTCACAATCGCTTATCTCTTTTTATTGATTACGAATACTTTTATTATCTTTCAGTTTTTACTGGTTATTTATAGTGTTATTCGGTTATTTTTGGAAACCATCTTGATGTTGATGTTATGGGATTGTTTATTTTTGTTTGTTTCCATGTACATCTATATAGCTATTATTTGTAAATCGCTTAAGACGGTGTGTTTTCTGATTTTATACTTTATTGGACTAGTCGTCGCTATCTAAATGTTCAGTTTTAACGATTTCAGCTATCACCTTCGTGTTTTAGTGTCTTTAAGTTTTCGTTGGCGCCACAATCGGTAGTATGAAATATTACGTTAAAGACATTAAAGTTTTGCTTATAATCATGACAGTTCCAAATTTCATGTGCATTTCGGCAGATATATTTTCATAGTTTATCAAATTTGCACAGTGGCATTTCTATTAGATTATCAACACATTTATATGATTTATGCATTATGTCATTTCAATATTTCTTTTCTGTATGCGCTCAGCTAAATGACTAAGCTTGTTCTTCCCCGTGCCCCACATTATAATCATGTGTCCATTTCCCTGAGGGCACTACTAAAATCTGAACCTTACAGAAAACATTTACACAAATAACGTGATCCACACTCATTTTTTGAAGATATGAAATCGCGTCGATCCCCATTCATGGTCATTTCATAGCTAATCTCTTATACTCTAGTACTAGAAAAATAGAAAGACCTGTCAACATAATAGCAGACGTAAAATAAAGAAACAAATCAGAGAAGCCGGATTTGCAAACATTTAGTACAACCTACATATATAAGGTTGGGGACGCGAGTGCCACTTCTCTGTATTTGAATTTGTTTTTCGGATATTCGGAATTATTTGACTGTTGATTATTTTATTTGGACTCGGCCGTTGGTCCACTGATTAGTTAACCATAATTGCTGAGTTAGGAATTAGGGTCTCAATTACCACAGGAGATAAATATTTGAGTATTGGGAATTAATCATGTGTAATTGGTTCTGTTCTGTTCTATTTAAAAATCTTTGTATATAGTTTATCAGTTATCTGGCTACCATAGTACAGGTTCCGCGAATTTTGGGGTCAAGTAGCCTCTGTCACAGATATTAATGACCTTTAATTTTATCGCGGGCTAATAAAGTATTTTTTTCTTTGAACTTATATTTATTGGTTTTCGTCCTGCTGCACTCATGAGTTACGCGGTATGCTATCTTTACGACCATGCGTTAGGTACTTCACGTTAATCGTTTTGACTGATTATGATTTTAATTAGCTCTTAGTAAATATTGTTGCTAAAGTCTTTGGTATGATCAAATACTTTCGGTAACTAATTCTCGATCTCATCGACATCAGAGAAAAGTTTATGAAAAGGTTTTCAGGCTGAATAGTGTTTCGTAAACGCTTGTCAGATTCTGTCTCCATTTTTGCTCATTATTGTTTTTAATTAGCAGGTAATTAAAACGTTATGTGGCTTTTTATTATCGGGGCTTTTCACCTTTATGTTTTTGTTTTGTTACCTTGAATTATATTTATTTTAATTAACTCATATCACGTCACTCGTTTGATTTAATATTGTTTCCCCAAAACAAAGCTGTAGAGGAAATAAATTGTGACAGTTATGTAGTAGTGCCAGTGGTGACAACTGTGAAAGAACGATGTTTCATGCGAAATAATAGTGGACGTTAATAAATATGAGTGCGGACAAAAAATACAACAGCTTGCCGAGATTGAAACGGAAGGAGACATGGAGGAAGAAGGGGGTAAGTTTCTTTTACAATCTCCGAAGTATTTGTAGGAGTTTTATGATTCTAGGATATAGATGATTTTTTCAGCGTTCGTGCAGGAGATATAGAGGCATTATTTTATACTATGTTACAATAAGTATTATAAGATTAGCTGGTCACTGTGTTTCAAAATGAAAGATGTTCAAAATGTTGAACCAGCTCGTATTTTATGAAGAATATTGTTTAACCTGCTGTGATGTTAAACAATCATTGCTACCGTTACATATATTATGTCGTATTTGAAACTTGAAGTCTTTTGGAGTAGAAGTAACAAATGGGGATACTGACGATCTGATGTCAGACTGATCAAGTGATTGACAAAAGACAATATTTTGTAATCGACTACACATTGCTCGTGAGTTTATTTCCCCAAGTTGGTATACAAAGCAGCAAGCAAATTTGCTGACCATTCGATTAGGAGCAGCGAAGAGACTACTGTAAGCAGACCTTGTGAAACTCACGTGAAGGTTATACCATCAGCTGATTACGTATCAGATTAAATTTATGCTACTATAAACGTTAATTCTGAATACAAGTTCAGAATGATCACAAGGTGTTAATCTCGCTCTTATCTACGTAAAACAAACACACGGTTTAACACCTCCAGCGTATGTAGCAGGTGCACTGATAGAAACCATAAAATTACTATTAAACTCACGTACACGTAAAAGCGCTTTGAAGGTGATTCGGTCTGTAGGTCTTTGAACATTCCTAGATAATGTCAAGTGATATGTCCTTGTGTTGTTTATAATGCGAACAAATGTTTAGAAACTGACGTTTGTTTAAGAGATATTCCTTTAGAAAAAACTTATTATGTTCGTAATCAGTAACACAGTATATTTTGTATTGTATGCAAAAATGTGATATTTCTTATGAATGTCATGTTTTAAAATAAACATACAGAAGTCATTATTGAGACTTCGTTGCCAGCTGATTTCACAGCTATCGGAATTTTTTGGCTTTTGTATGCTGTTAAGGGAATTTTAATAATGTCCTTCAGAATTCACGTAACGCCATCGTGACAAAAAAAATTAGTCACGTTACGTCAGGAATATAATAATTTATTAATATATTGGCAGAGAACACATGATTTTCCACCCACATATAAACCTCTTGGAATTAATTATAAATCGAACAAAATAAACCAGTTTTACACATAAAGATACTGTTACAATGTCCGTTAAATTCTTAAATTCTTATTATAAAGGCACTCCAGACGGGGCACGTGATTTTTTTAAGGTAATTATTATAGAATTAGGAGGTTACATACATATCTCTTCATTATCACCGTGAGGAAAATTAAACGTTAGATATCTCCAAAATGTTCGCAAAGACTTCTGAAGTCCGTCAATCCCCATTTCCGAACTGCAAAGTGGCCTGTAGTACATCTATACGTGACACCCTTTGAAACCACTTTGTGTGCATCGATCTGCATAACCACCCTACTCCACAGAGGCTTCCCCTCTTTAATCCCCATACATGAGAATGTTGAAATTGGTAACATAGCATTGTAAAGGTGTATGTTGACATGCCTTTAGGTGTAGGGGTTACAATATGAAGCGTTATTCATTAAGGTTTTGTTCTAGAACGTTCGTTGGCAATGTGACTGCGGCTTACGCATGCCGTGACGCGGGTGATATCATTCTGACATCATGGTAGGTCAGTGTAGATGCTAGATGTTATAGGAAGTTTCTAGAATGTTCACTTTGACTAACAGTATTTTTTCCATCATCATCATTATCATTTTGGGGAGTAGGAGTAGAGCAGTGGGAGGGGGTGGAGCGGTGAGTGGCATCGGTTCACACGGATATGTAAAAACTCCTATACAATTTTTTGGTTTTGGAAAAAGTGAAGTGCGTATGACAAAGATTTGTTTTATATCCCTGCCGAATTCTGTTAAAAACGGTTCAGCCGATTTTGGCACCATGTTGGAAATAGAAGATTCTCAAACTTAGGTCTATATATTACTGGCCATTAAGATGTCTAGACATGGTCTTTGCAGCCATCAGGCAATTAATGACTAAAGACTGTATCACTTCCATCCTGCAAACTTAATTTGTCCATTCCGCTTCCAGAACTCCATGTGATAAATTGTAACAAACAGGAACTGGTCAAACGTTTATTATAAAACTGATTACAGACTAGACTTTGTGTGACCTTGCGAATATATTATGCGCGTGAGTAACCGATCGGTCGTGGACGATTACGTCAATGTGGGCGCACCTTTGTATGCTACACCGGCAGCCGAGGGTATACGGTCAGGGAGCAAAGTTGACACTCCAGCTAAACCCAGGGTTCTGAACTTTGATTGAGTCGCATATAGATAAAGGAGTTGTAGCTGTTGTGTCCAACTAAAATGAGAATGTGAGTCATGTCAGTAAGGGACGTAATGACCAATTAAGATTATTTATTTTATTGTGTGATGCTGTTTTGGGTTTTGTTGTCAAACTTCGTTCATGTTTATTACTGGAGCCATAAAATGGAGTAGATGATTATGACGTATCAATTAGTTTCCAAATAATCCAAGAACATGTGTTTTAATGTTTTGTTAGTACTTAAGCCGCTAAACGATATCGTTCTTGATTTCGCATATCTGATTTTGTGAAGGTGAATGTGTCATAGAGATTCGTATTGACACACAGAAGAATGAGTATGAAAGATATTTATAATCGTAATTTAAAAAAAAAACAAGCGCTCTCATTCTCTCTTTGGAGTTATATGTCATATTACGGTGCTAATGAGATGGCAATATAGTTCTTATTTCGGCCAATTAATGAAAAAGCGGCAATGAAAAATATTAACATCGTGAATTCAAGAAAAAAAAAATGGAACTGTTCTTTCTCTCTCTCGAAAAGCCATTGTAGTTGTGTGTCATCTGACGGTGCGAGCGAGATGGCGATATAGGAGCTCTCGTTTCAGCCAACTGATGAAAATGCGGTTGGTTATGTCACGCTTATAATCATCAATTAAGTTTATGGTCCATCTTCGTCCGCCCGGCGTTGTATTTATAGGCTTGTGCAATTGAGCTCGTATTTTTTTTACACATAAATTGTGTGCTTTCCGAATTTGAAAAATTATTTGACGTAACTTCACGTCTGTATTTGCTCGAAGGGTTAGATACATAGAGGAGCGTAATACTTCAATTTTTTACCGGTTATATTATACGTTCTATGAAATACGGGACGAGTCTATTGACATACGTCGGGATAGACGTCATGCTCTACCATATTCTACGAAATAATTACAAAGGATTAATTATAGGTACAGATATAATTAATTATCATAAAAAAATTTATGTTTTTGTATAAATCCATTATTATCCATTGGACATATGTCTCCTCTCAGGATGAGAAGGATTTAAATAAAACTATTATATACCTACTTAACGTTATTGAAATCCTTTTGGCAGAACGCCGAAAATATTTCTCTATATTTAGTAAAACCATTCCATCCAATTTTATTACTTAGCAAAGTAGAGTATATATCAGTATATTTTGCAAAATCGGTCCATTCAATTTTATTAAACAGAAGCGTACGCTGCATTTCATCTCATGTCTTATCCTTTTTCTAATACTCAGCCTGGGTATAAATATATCAGCCTTATTATTACATCCTATCTCATCAATCTCATTATCGTTCCACTGGTCTTCTTCCAGAATGAGAAGTATTGACGTGAAATAATGTCTTTTAAAAATAAATACATGCCCATTGTGGTTAAAAACCGATCAACACTATATCCGGTTGCGGACTGATGTCGGCTGATGATAATAAGAATGATGATTATCATGTATATTATTTTCTTGATGATTATCGTATTTAATACATTTTCTCGTCCGATGACATACGAAGAGTGAATACTATGAATACGGTACGCGCTCGGCGCGTTCGATGGCACCGTTAGTGAGTTCGCGTATGCGGTGCGCTGATGCGGTATCAAATTCGCAATTGCCCACCCGCTTGCCGGTATTGACCGCATGCACGTTTCGGTATCCGAATATTCAGTTTTGTGTAAAGTCGTGGTGTTTAAAGTGAATAGGAAAGTGTTTCGTTGTACCCAGTTAATGGGATTTTTTGTTCTTTTTTTCTCGCTGTCTAAGTTTACATGGGGCTATTGCAATATGGTAGAGTCATATTGGAATATGATACAATCATATTTCACTTTAAGGCGAAGACAATATGTAAATGTGGCATATTGTATTTTTATCCCTTACGTTTTTTGTAAGATCATGAAAGGGGTCTATTAGAATATATTAGATCTTTTTTGATCTGATTAATGTATGTATTTAAACATCTTTATACAGTGTAAAACTATGTTTCAAGATGACGGCAACTATCGGCGTTGCTAATACATATATCGAAACTAGTGCTCCAGTAGCAGCCAACTCAACCGTAATTCATTGAATTTCAACACGACGCTATCTATTAATGACATTGAGAGTTTTAACGTCAACATGATTTTTTTTATTTAATCTATATATCTACGTAACATCACGCCTGTAAACCCCGAAGGGCGTAGTACACTCCTACATTTCACTAGTTACGTTTAAGTCCCATGGAATAAGTGGTGAGCCCATTGCTATACAAAATATGCATATATCTATAACACGTATTTTAAAAGATTACAGCTTTCGTCAGTCCTTTTTTATAAGCTGTAACTATGCCAAATGTGGTTCATAAAGGGGTTCATAGATTTCTCTTTATATGTTATAAATATAGAGTTTAAACATTTTTGGTATCGGATTTAAGTTTGCGCATATGTATGTAACATTTTCGAACTTGAAATACTTGGTTTAGATAGACGAGTAACTTAGCCAGCCCATCAACGCATTATTTCGAAGGGGAAATATTACAAATTGTACTTCAGGAATTGTACTCTGCTCTAATATCAGGTCGCTGTCTTTCAAACAGAAATACGGAATATTCACGTTGTCTTTAGTTAAATACCAAACAAAGTCAGATTTTATAAACTATCCTACAGTTATTATTCTACCGCAGCATGTCTTATGTTTGTTGAAAGTCAAATTTTAGACCCAAAAGGCTTCCGAGACATGATTCATAAAGAAATTATTGAACTTTAGTAACTGGCCTCCAATTCGTACTGTCCTTATTTCTGGAGTACCTGCAAGATTTTTTTTTATATTCGTCTTTCTTTGCGTCATATTGCATCGGCCTCAAATATATTGTAGATATTTGAGGCCGATGCAATATGACGCCACTGTCATCATTGTGAGAGTTGATTACTCAAAATTATTTCTATTGTAGTTTGGTGTATTCAAGTGGTTTCAGTGTAACTGTAATATGTAGAATATATATTATCTGTTTTATTGAAACTTAGGCACATACACTAAATTTACGGACGTCTATTTTTTGAAGATAGTTTGGAATGTACAAGAGTCAGTCAAGTCTGCCCACCCCTTAAGCAACCCGGTGTAACGATTTAATGGTTTATCTTAATCTTAGATGTTGGGTTTTCGTGGCGTTTATGAAGTTATTTTTTCACGAAATGTTACTTTACACAAACATCGATAAAATTCTTACCTTTTGCATACCACAGCTTGGAGTGGCTTATTCCGTAAGGGAATACAAGTATTTACACTCAAATAATAGTGTGATGTAATTCTGAGAAGAGATTTGTGTTCAGCAGTGGAGTGATAGAAAGGGTGATGACGATGATTGGACGGTGTCCAATAGTTTACAATAGCTTGCCGAATATTCTCGGAATATTGGTTTATCATTGAATTATGTTTTCAATTGATTTCAATATAGTTTTAATGATTTATTGTGATTCATTTTGTGGCACTTACAGTGGATAGGTTTTGTCGAAGCAAGCGTGGTCCATTTCAAGACGGGTTTTCTAACACGTAATAAAAAAAGCATCTCACGCTTGCAAAGTGTGGGTAGGAAGAGGTCTTGGAAAACATTATGGATGAGTTTATACGCATCGGTCGCTTCATGAAGATTTTTTTCACGGGTGTGGCCAGTGGTATTTAATATAAAAAATTGAATGAAATGCGGAGGTGCTCTCTCCGGGAATCGAATCTAGGACTTTCGGTTTGGCTGAATAAATTGTCAATCACTACGCTGTCTCTGCTCATATCGAATCCTAGACTTCCGGATTGGCTGGCTACATTGTTACTA
>DWED01000496.1:0-11083 GCA_018245795.1 Protelbella ruficauda | reverse complement strand
TGGAATAGGTGGTGACCCTATTACTACCGGACACAGATCCAGACTTCGAGCCACTACCAATAATTTCTACTAGAAAATCAAAGTTAAAAAAATCCAATCTTACCTGATCCGACACTTAAACCCAGGACCTCTCGATCAGCAGTCGCGCATGCAACCACTCAACAAATGAGGTAATCACGACACGAAACTTAATCATTAAATTATAATAAACTATGTTTATTTTTTTATATGAATTAAAAAGATAATAATAATATATAATATGACTTTAATTAAATCCTTTCAAAAACGAAGCTTGACAGTCTGCATCATCAACTCTTTTATCAATCCAGTGTTTGCCATGGGTCCCCTCTTTTTATAGGAAGATTTGAAGCCTTAGTCTGCGGTGCTAGCTAGAATCTGGTTGGTAGACTGAGACATCTTAAATAATATTATGGAGAACACTAAAGTATGTATCCTTCCTCGAGATGTTTTCCCTCACCGTTGCACGGACAAAGATGCGCGCACGCAGGCAGTACGTACATATTTTAATTGTAAGTTAATCCTTAACTGAAATGACTCATCTGCACGCACTAAAGACATGGATTTAATCCTGTTGTGTGCTTAATATAAACGTGTCTGGACAGCAGTGACCTTTTAGGGTAAGAGAAACACGTAAAAATCAAAAACAGTTTTTCAAAAATACGCATTTGCAGTGAAGTCCAAGCAATTTGGAAAAAAGTAAAGTAATCATAGTAACCTAATTGTGCACTGATGGATTAGCCACATCCTTATAGGGCATAAGACAAATGTTTTATCACATTCGTTAGTGTATCAATAATTCATAGGCGGCTATGTTATGCGCGCCGCCTACCGTTACTTGGAACCTTACAACGTTCATTAGTAGTTTTGCCGCGGTGTGCTTTGGCAAAACCGCTCCGCTATAGACCACTCGAAAAGATGTATAATACTTTGCTAGAAGAGCCATGTTCGTGTCTAGATACTCTCCTAAGTTCACTGTCATGTCACGTCATGATATCAGTCTACCTTAGTCCACTGCTGGACACAGTCCTCCCCCAATGAGCACCATAGCGCCGTGTCCTCCGCTTGTCGCATCCGGCTTCTGTCTGCAAACTTTCGCAGATCGTCCATCAGACCCTGCTAAGTTCAGAGCTCTTTAGTAGTGCCAATCGTCCAGCGATATCCATGCTTTACTTCATAATTCCGTTTTAAATTCTAACGTTAATTTGCAGATAATGCTGAATGATAATGATTCATAAAATATCAAAAGCTGTATAATTTTGTTATATACTTACTATAAATTATGCACAAATCAAAATTTATGTTTACATCAAAAGACCTCATTAATTCAAGTAAGTAGTAACATAGTTCTAGATCCAAAATCCATGGCCGTAGGTCAGATTTCGATTCCAGAGATTCTAGTTCCTGATTTATATTCGGTTTTCGAGCTAAGGCTCAAAATTGTTGCCGATTCTCATAGATAGCCAGTACACCCAAAAACGGAAATCAATTATTTTGAAATACATCTATGAAGTAATCCTTCTGGTAGGAGACTCGTATCTAATAGTGAAACGATAAAAGCGATGATGGTGATAAAGATATAAAATAGAACTATAGCAATTTACAGCAGCCGTAACATAGAACTTGAGAACTACTCTTCACCAAAAATACACCTGAAGACTCCTCACCAAAAATAACAAACGAGGCTCCGGCTGATCACAGCATAGCGCAGTCTACCTGGGCACAATTAAATGCCCTGACCTCCGACCGACAGCAACGTTACTAGCGTGGGGAAGTCAATAAAAACTCGTCACGGAAGATGCATGTCCAGCCGTGGACAGGAACAGACTAATGTTGTTGACATATGAAGACATGTCATGCACTCGCTTTGGATTGAGTTATTATAACACATCTAGCACATACTCTCTAAATCTCCGTCACCATTTGTAGGCAGTTCATATACCGTTCGTGTATTGACGATTTAATTACATTTTGATCCGGCTGCCAGCGATACGGCGATGTGGGTGTCCGATATAGCTATGCTAATATTGGTTGCGTTCGGTGCTATCGTTATCCATATATAATGACTCATTTTCCACATAATGTGACGAAATTTTACTTGTTCTGTATCTTGTTTGCAATATTAATGGTGTGTTTTTGTTATTATTGTTATGTCGTCACGTCAGGTTCCTTACGCGGTGGGCAGAGAGCAGCAATGCCAAATATCCCCGTCCTTGCGTGTGATGTGCTTCTCCCATATTCATAAATGTATTCATACAATAATAGTACACGATTAAATTAGAATGTCTTGTATATGTTTATGTGTATTCGTTACAGCTTTAAATTAGAGTATACCATAACCTTTTTAGGTGCTTTTGTTTTAAACTGTCGAGAATGCCTCATGAAATTGTGGGGAGTTCGGATTAAGCTTACATTTGAATACGTATTACTACGGCCTCATAGAAACTTTCTTTTATTTATTTGTGTGAATAGTAATATTTTTTTGAATTAGTGATTATTAATTATACGAACAGCGAAATTTGAAGTCATTTTTAATTCGAATAGAAAAAACTTTGCACCATTGTGTTGACGTTTAATGATTTTAAGAATTGAAGTAAAAACTCCTTTTGAAAGTTTTTTTTTTTCAAGATATTACGTAGCTTGACTTGTATTGTGACATTTTGAACCATCTTAAACATAAAGCTTATCTATTATTTGGAAGCCGTTCTAACAGGTAACAAGTAACAAGTGTAACAGTTATTTTGCAGATTTTTTGCTGATGTAATCGGTTTTATAATTCTGTTCACCTTGATTGTATCAGGTCCTGTTTCAGCAACTTTATAACAGGAAACTGTTTTGTACTGTTATGCAGATAAGTCGTAGGTGCTGTACATAAAAATATATAAATTAAAATATATCTTTTTGAATAGAAGAGAGGATGATAAAATTATTTTAAAATTAATTATAAAAATTATCGGGGTTTTAAATAATTTGAAATTTTTATTTACGTTTAACGATTACCGTGTTCTACGAAATGGTATTACGGTTTTTTAGTTATCACAAACTATTTGAATTAATATAAAAAAAAAAATATATTTAAATCAATATGCTTATTTGTATATCAACATAGTTTTCGAAAGCGATCTCCATAACAACCAAGTTATACACGAAAATTCATGAAACACAAATTTGGAAATGAAAACTAAATTCCAAGCAAAAATTTCAATATTAATATTCCTTAGTACAACAACTTTACATATTAAACGGTGTACACAAACAGCTGTTGAAAATAGCGTTAAATAAATCACAACTCTGTAATTCGATGGGAGGCGCTGGATTCGACAACAGAAAATCGCGGCGAAAATGCATTTCCCTCCACATTACTGTTCATGTCGGTTACCATACATTTAACTTAATTATAGGATTACGCTGGGTTGCATTTAAAGTGGTATTTTGGTAATATAATAGTCAGATGGCACGCTTGATAGCTTGCAGTCCGATACTTGGAAAGCTTCGCTTATTACGAATTCGGGTCGCAGACGTATCATAGGTATTCGGTCGAGGAACAAACGAATATAATAATTATGAGCCGAATGGATTAGGTTGAATTAACCGTTGCCGTGGGTTTTTTTCACAACGCGTAGGACGATACCATGATCAGTTTTTTCTAAATGTAATCAAATACGATTTCGTAATATGCATGCTGTTAATTTATCGAAGCAATAAGATAAAACAATTAGAAATAAATATACATGAGTCAGAAGTCTCCGAAATCAACGTGCGTATGGCAAACGTATAAATGAATAACGAGAAATTTTGGCATCTGATAGTCTCTGTCTACCTCGTAAGGAATCTGGCGTGACATTATAATAATAATCAAAGAGACACAAAGCTGTAATTCGCAAATAATTACTAAAAAAGCTTCGATTATATGCCATTTATAATATATGCACATACATAGGTCCTCACATGCATACAATTTTCAATAAAATTGATGCGTATCCAATGAACTATAGCATTGATTAAGCCATTGCAATATCATTTATAGTGAACCCAACACGCTTCCTGATACCACAGACATTTTAACACACGCCCGTAAAAATGGATACATTAACAGTTTAAAGACATAATGAATCTGTTACGTTGATGCGACGAAAACATTCCGGCTCCCGTGTTACTGATAAATAAAACTCGTGCTATAAATGTAAATAGTATTAGTTATTTACATTCATAAAGTTCATTTACATATCGCGTCTAGTACCGTTTTGAGTGTTAAATGTGCTCTCAAAAGAGTTGTTGACTCGCCACCTTGGTGGTCTGGTGCGCTTCTGAGATTTCTTTTTGGTAAGCTGTGAGAAAGCATTCAAAGATCTGACGATTGTAGGCCTTTTATATCCTAGCAAGACCTGGAACATGCTTCTTCATCCATCTTTCAGTCTTTGAAAGTCCGTTGATGGATACGCTCTCTTTGATCGATGCTAATCCACCCAGTTGTGGGCCTTTTGAATCCAGCTATCTCCTGCGATTTCATTCAGGTGATCAGACTATCTGGTAGAAGGTTGTCAAGTACGCATAATATGCTTTACCAGCACCAACTGTTTAAGCATGCAGTTAACATTTTGATCACTGGAGTCACTGAAAATAATGAGTCCTGTGAGTTTGTCAGCTGAGAAATTCCTTTATAGTATTTGATTATAAGATATATGTATATGTCATTTAATTGAACTATTTACATTAAAATGCAAATAAAATTATTTGAATTCGTGACACATCCTGTAGGCTGAATATCCCACAGCTGTAACTGGAACATAGTCAGAAGAGGCATACCTAAATTTACGTGCTTCCATCAAATGATACGTTTTAAAAGAGGGCCAGGTCAAAAGTAACTTTAATAGACTATTTGTAAATCGACTTTGAATGTGTTAGATATTGAAGTAGTTTCCAAAAGAGCAGCCGGTAGAAACCTTTAATTACTGCCTATCCTTATTGGAAATAGGAGTGAAATTGTATACAACTAGAGTGGAAATTTGTATTACTACAGTTGAAAGTCTTACTACGGTTGTGATCAGTAGGTATTTGTCATAAATATAAAAAACAAGGTCTTGCATTCGCCAATAGATATTGAGGTTGCCGGTGACATGAGTATATAAAGAGGCAGACAGATCTAAAACTTTGAATAAGGTCTAGACTAGTTGTACAGATATGTATATCATTAAAATGTATCCTTGGTCGGGAATCGACGCTGGTATCTGTACGACAGGTCGGAATGGCAATTCTCTTTCTAATAAGGTCATCTTGATAATTTGGTTGTATTAATACGTACGTTTTAAAACATTAAATATCACTTGCAGGAATGAAAGTGAACCAATAGTTTGTTTTGAGCCGGGAATCGAACCCGCGACCCTTTGTTGCACTGATGAATACTAAAGTGCGTAAAACTTGCATACTTTAGTGTTCTTCATATTGTTCTCTGTGGCGTGTATATTGTGCCAATACGTTATGGGCCATCGTGGCATACTATGGTTCCAACCCTTTTCACTCTGCTGGGGGACTTATGTCCAACAGTGAAATCAGAAAAGATTTATTGGCAATAATGATAATTAGGATTTAAATATCGTAATTAGAAAAGCCGGTAAGAACCTTTATTGAGGTATTTGTCTATGGGTTTTCTATTTTTAATTCTAATTAACTAATTTCTAATTCTAACTACTAGAGAGTCCTGAGATTTGAGACTTTATAATTTAGTCCTTACGAGTAACATATCCACGGTAACAGTTAAGAACAATTTTGAAACCGAACACATATGTAGGTATATCTATGTCTTCCACAATGACCAATGAAGATCAGGTGAAGAAAAAAAGAAAAAAATCTGCATTGTCACGTTAAAAAAAAAAATTTTTTGTCTAATGTTTTATTTTTTCGTTTTATTCGATTATACGTTGTGGTTTTGAACTTGTGATGTTGCTCTCTAAATATGTCCTTTTATAAAATGAGCCATTCGCGTAGTAGATTACACGTTGCTAAGCACTTTTAATGGCTCAATTGAAACTGGTCATTGGCAATGTAATTGATGTTTATTTCTTGTACACTTGAAACGTATTTTTATTTTCCTAATTCTCTTCTTATTATTAATAATATTTTATATTAATAGGTGCTACACAATATTTGTCGTCTCCAGCCTTAATACACATATAAATAAGCTTTGGATTTTACTTATTAAAACATGTGTCTAGGTAACTTATCAGTAAAAGCAACATACATACATTTATCAGAGATATTTTGTAACACTAATCAAATGGCGTTTAATAAAATTAGCCAAGCTCAATAAATTATTGTAGCCGAAGTGGACCAATTAAAATATCAGTTATTCTAAAGGTTAGTTTGGTAATTAAATCAGTGCTGTGCTCACTCGGTACCCGTTCCCACACCCTTCTCCGAATTGCGAGAGCTAACAGCGCTGCTTGCAGAATTTTATGTAGTTTATATTATATTATATGTTATATTATGCCTTTTATATAAATAAATCACTCAACTGGTGGGATGCAAACGTAACTGGTGAAACGTGGGAATGTACTACACTCCTCTGTCTACCTCTTCGCGGATTATACATAAGTGATTATACATGTTACTTTTATATCACTAAGCCTGGTAATTGCCGTGTTCAGTATCCCACTATAAGATTCCCGGGTATTAAAAATTTGGCGCGCACCTCTTTACGAAAAATGTGCGTTTTTAGATTATATATCACTGGCGTCGAAGGAAAACATCTCATCGTGAGAAAACCTGTCCCTCTAAAATTTCTCTGTTGGTTACTATAATGTACGTAAATGTCGCCCTAAGCCAGCATTGTAGAACATGCCCTAACCCTACTCATTTTGATGATGATGATGATGATAAACAAAAGACTTTTATTTATATGTAGAACAAGCGATATCAGAGAAAAAGATCGAGAAACTTCGAGAAGACTTTTGATAATCGCTCAAACACATAAGCTCATTACAGTTGGGACTTAAAGAAGGAAAACCAATATCTCTAATGCTACTCGGTGAAGTGTATTATTTTCATCATCAGCATCCCTTTTATCATGCCACTGTTGGACATAGGTGTCCTCTAAAGATGATAAGCGTTACAGCCATTAAAGAACAATTTTCATATACACCATGTTTTAATATCTTACATTTTATCACACACTGTCCAAATTCAAGCGCTTTTCGCTGCAGGATTCATCACATCGACCGATTACATGTAATTGCTACAATTATACGAAGCCGTGCCGCAGCGCTACAGCGTAATATCTGCATGCGCTAATTACGGGTTCAAGCGATAATTGCTCCTCTGGGTCGAATTCGTGGTACGCTCTCTGCCAATGTTTTCTCATTTGGCTTTTAGTTATAGTTCTGTATGTTTTTATATTGTTGTCAGTGTATTATTTCCTGGCACACATAAGAATGTACTGCACTCATCTGCCTACCCCTTCGAGGATTACAGGTGCGATGTTACATTTATATTGTTTTTTACGATTGTATGCATAAGGTCTGCTTAACGCAGGTCCTGGGTTCGATCCCCTGGTCAGGCCAACTACTATTGGGTTTTTCAACTTTAAGGTCCCAGTAGTAGCCTAGAGTCTGGATTTGAGCCCAGTGTATGGCGATAGGCTCACCCCATATTCCATGAGATATATAAATGGTGGAAAGTGGCAGTACTACATTCATTTGCCTGCCACTTCGGGGAAACACAAGCGTGATAAAATTATGTTGTTATCGATTTATTATTAAAGATTTTATAACAGTCTCGTAGGTCTGATGTGCTCATGAATCATAAACATTTTGCAGTAAATGTTACTTACATTGTTTTAGTTCCCCTTCAGCATGGTTATAATGAGTTTGTCTTATCTTTTGTAATTAGTATTTTATTATATAATCTCGTCGTAAGGTCTTTTCGGGTGTTCAGATACGACCGTGTGCGAGATATCTCGACCGTTACATACCTAACGTGTGTCATTATTTGCATCATATTTTTGATATGCGCACGGGTTTCGGTCATTTCTGAATTCCCAATCAGACAAGTATCTCACATATTTGTTTAAGATTTCGCATTGTACACCAATTGTAACTCTTCTTGTTATATATATATTCCTTGTCTTTTATTACTTCCTCCTAACATGTGCCCTTAGCTGTGATACGGTACATTTAATGGAGATTTTATTTATTACCAAACAACTTGCAATAAATTACGGATAATGTTGTAAGTAATTAAAACAATTTAATTTATGCCATGCCATAACATGAGCCGCTGATGTGATATATAATTCAGTTTTACAAACAGGAATTCACGTAACTATTCACCTTAAAACATGGAATCCGATATTTTACGATCCAATAAAAAATAACCCGCAGAAAGCTATAATTAGGATAATTTATACGTGTCCATTAATTTCGGAATTATTACAAAGATACTAAATTAAGACGGCCGTTTATTTTGATGAAGTTATGATGCTAAATACGGATTATATTAAAAACTGATGATATTAATTGACGCTGTCAAATTGACTGGACGTTTGAGTTGAGCGCCATTCGCATTGTTCCAATTTTATTGTTCGTGTTTAAAGGGTCTAAAGATATCTTTAACGGTACTAGTAACAGAAGTCATCAGGAATTAAGACTTTAGGTTTCTCGTTTCAGTCACATTGCTGGTCAATAGTTATGTGAAATTTATTTCGCAATTATCCTCGCTTTTTGCAAAATAACTTTAACATAACGTGCTTGCATAAAAGAATATTCTAGAATCCCTATTGGTTTTTTAAAGTTCAATTGGACATTGTTCGACCCAAAAATCATGAAACACGTATGTTAAAACGAGTGCACAATTAAGATGCACCTAAGGAGACTCAAGCGGATTAACAATGACACTGTTGTATCGTCAACGAGTAACGATGTAAATATACATTGTATATACATATATTTATATAGTTCGCTAACCGCACTTATCCAGCGTGGCAGACTATGCTCTTAACCCTGTCATAGTAACAAGATACTCGTGTCCGAAAGTGAACTGAGAATGATGATGATGATAACAGAGATGATGATGATGATGATATGTACATATAAAATTACTTCTGTGTTACAAAAGTTACCGGAAAGTCGATTTCTAACAGCACAATAAGCATACTTATATAAAATGAAGTGTGGTCAGCACAATAATACTTGTATGTTTATCTTAGTCTCTTTGTTTGTTGTATGCGTTGAAATTAGAAATAGCCAGCAAATTTTCGAAATGAAATAATCGTAATCCATTTTTTTATCGTGTGAGTATTGGACACGAGTCTCCTCGCTGAAAAAGTAATGATCGACAGATTACATACAACTTTTGACACAGTGAAAATATAATGAACACTATAGGTCTTATTTCTATTCGTACCCGATGTGTAATGCAACAAGGGAGTAGCAGAATGAAGACTCATCACTCTTTTAGTCCTAAGTCAAAATTGTGGGGAAATTTGTTTTTAGCGATTCTATACCATCTTTCTACACTTAAACAAACATATTGCTCTTATCTCGCTACTCATTATTTAAATGCTAAGAGAGATATCAATCAGATAATTCTTTCGTCACATTGCTATCCAGAGAGAAGTTCCATCCACACAAGATGGACACGTGGCGGTCTTCATCTGTCTATTTTGTACACTCCTCTTTGCAATGCAAGCTGTGGAATAATCTCCGCAGTCATTGCGCAAGACATCGGTCTTTTAAAATTGATGGCAAGCCCGGTTTACTTTGGTGTTCTAAATATTACGGTGATGATAATCACTAATCGTATGGTATACGCTCGCCATAGATGAATTGATTAAACAATTAAAGTAAATAAGCAGTGATGGCGTAGCTGTTTAGAATTCAGCGTTCCAATTTGAAGATTCTAGATTCAAACCCTGGAGCGCATCTCTTTACTTCGTAAGGAAATCAGCACATTATTTTCCATGTTCTTTAAAATTTGTAAAGTCTCCCGAATCGTGGATGACCAGATTGGCAGACTTTGGCCTTAAGTCGGCTTATTCTGAGTGGAGTGGAAAGATAAAAGTATCGATATTGACGATGACGACGCTGTTGATGATGTTGGTGATAAAAGGAAATATGTTTAGCAATACTTGTATTTAATTATTAAATTCAATCATTCTATTAAATATTAGCCATTCTACCTTATTCCTTACATCGCCAACTCAGTAGCAGTAAGACGTATCGCTAACGAAGAATAAATTAGTTTTCCTCGTGCATTACGTATGCGGCTCAGCCGATTCAAGAAATTTTTTCGTCGCCATTATAATGGTGAGTCACTTAAACAGCCTTTAAATAGGCTATAAAAACTGTTACTATGAGTCGCTGAACTTACCCCAAGAATAACAAGTGTTTAAAATGTTGTATGATAGTCGTCAAATGCACAAGATTTATGCTCATTATTGTGGTTACCATCTTAGAATTGTAAGCGTCTAACAGTTGTTCATTTAGAATTATCTTACGCCATGACTCATTGTGGTTCAACTATTTTTAAATTCGTTGCAAAAAAAAGAAGAATTGTAATACATTCAACTCACATTTTCATCACGACGGTTGTTTTACAAATTTTTAGGACCATGGTTAAAAGGAGCCATGGTTAGTGGCAAGCTCGTATCATTTTGAAGAATTACAACGGTATAGCCTCTTTGTGAACATTTTTATCTTTCTTTTATTTCTACCTTTTGTTCTTTGTTACTTCCCTTATGTATTATTATATTAGAAAATATCATGTTGCTTTTATAATTTGGTACTCAGGTAAGCATGCATTCCTGACATTCGATGGAAACAGATGCATTCTAACCTTACTATATTCTTAGATCATGTTGGTTATTTAATTATCAAAATTAGGGAAGAGAATAAACTCAACCTGAAGTTTGAGGAACGGAAGCGCTAGTAAAAATTAGTTTCTTACGCAAAATACGTATTCGATGTTAACAAGACTGTGATATTATTTCCTTAAGGTGTACCTCTCCGAATAAGAAGGATATAGTCCATGGTTTGCGACGCTGACATGCTGAGGGGAGTCATGTGTCCAACAG
>DWED01000495.1:0-11084 GCA_018245795.1 Protelbella ruficauda | reverse complement strand
GCGGAGGCAATTTCCATTCATACAGCCATTGCATTGATACTAAACGCGTTACGAAACAGTGATCCTGAAATTGTATCAGAAATTCTATTGTCCGTTACAATAAAAGTTTTATTGGATTTGGAGTCGAGAATGGAATAAAGTATCATAGATATCAAAGAATTACTTTTGAAAATGGAACGAACCTATAAACAAATGAAGTTAGCGCGGATAAGTGGAATATGTATCTGAAATTGAGACAGAACATTTAAATTAAAACGTTCCAAATTTAAACTATGGACTGGCAAAGTTGTGTTACTTTTTAATTCCATTACCAATAACTATGGCTCTTTGCGGTCACACCAATTTCATGATGAATAACTGAAAGCTTAGTTGTAACTTGGCATCGTTTGTCTTATGAAGGCCGCGGGCACGTTAGTGGCTTTATACTGGGGTTATATGACCGCTTTAAGGTATTGGGGTAATTCAGAAACAAACGAGTCCCTCATTATGAATAACATATAAGACGGGCTATACAAAGACCAGACAAATTATTACACAAGCAGTAAAAATGACAAGGTTATAAGTATCAAATCCGCGTCATAATCAGTTCTAGTTTTCTGTTATCGCTTGGTAGTCTTGTCTTAATATTTAATACTATCTAACATATAATATGTCTTGGAGAACGGTCCTTGTCTACATTAAAACGATAAAACAGTTGATGATATACATATCAAGGCAACAAAATGGCCGACATTAGAAAATAATGTTAGACACATATAGTTTTTTGTACTTTTGTAACTAACAAAGGGCTAAACATAGATAATATTTTTGGTATTCTAATAAGCTCTCAATTTTGATTCCATTGAGTTACATAAATCTAACTAACACTTAGTGTCAAAAGTCTAGACGCAGTGAAGTGGTGAAAGACTAGAGTCGGACCATGTTGCAACAAACGAGAACCAGATACGTCTGTGTCCAGCATCTCTTGAGATTGTCTTGTGTGACTGAGCGCATAGTGATCAAATTAGACGGTAGAAATACAATACTTACCGGTTTTCTGAATTCAGCGTAGCGTTTGCAAAATGAATTTCGTAGATGTAATTAAGTTTGAGAGCATTGTTTTATCATTTTTTATTTCAAGATGCTTAAGAAACGAATTGTACGTAGTTACGTAACATGACTGGCCCGTTGGCGCAGTGGTTAGTAAACTATTGGTCCTGGGGTCATGGTCATGGGTTCGATTCCCACTCAGAATAAATATTTGTGTGATGGGAATAAGTGTTTGTTCTATGACTAGATGAAAAAAAAATCTATATACATAAGTTTATATTTGTATATATGTATATATGTCAAATTAGCAGCAGTCTGGTTACCACACCACATGATCTTTTGATGCTTACTTTGGGATCAGATAGCTGAGTGTGATGTCCAGAGATATAAAAATAAAATATGAATTAAATAAATCTAATGTGTACATTCAATGAACTACTTACAAATAAATGGCCGTATATGAAGATGTCCCGAAATATTATTATTATTGTTACACATATGAATGTAAATAAATTGTGACAACTCGCAAACATATTCTATGTTGAGACCTACTTAACACCAAGTGTCAGACATATGAGTAAATGTGTCTTCACCCGTGCCAGAAGTACTCAACACTTTTATGGTCATTTATGGTAAACAAACACTGTCGTTGACCTTCGTATTAGTGACCAGTGACAAATTGTCATGACCGATTTCTGTTATTTATTCGGTTCCTTTTTTGTATGGTGGAATCAAAGCCATTCATTATTTATTAAGTAAAATACCGACATAATCATGTATTTCTTTCGCGATAGCCAGACTAGTTTCGGTCCTATCTAAGTTCAAAATTTGTAGACTTCATGAGTCTTCTATGCGACATGGGATCGAACGGCGGAAGCTCCTGAAGACAGAACTTGGCGAGGTCAGAAAATTGGTGAACTAGCTCAAACGTACATGAATTAAGCCGGTAAATATTATTCAATGACGTATATACATATTCATGAAAAGCTTAATAGTAAAAAAGTAATTCATTAGCTCTGCAATCGACAAGCTTGGCATGACATCCACTATTTATACTCCATAGTAGCAGGGTACTATCTACCAGTCATGGTACGTATTGTAAATGTTGTATGGTGTGTTTTATTAAATAAAACAATGTTGTAAGCTATTACAACAGCAAGCGTGTAATGTACGCATATTTCGCTAAGATACTGACCAGATGTGAGTGACAAAAAGACATTGAAGAAGAAAATGGAGAAAATAAACAAACGAGACCTAGATGTTTGTGTGTCAAGAGCCCCCACTGCTGCTCGGCCTTGAGTCGAGACCGCGATGCATAGACCTCAGTGTAACGAAAGTGTATTTTGAGATTTCATCATTTCCATTTGTTCTCAAAGGTGGGTACATTGTATAAATATATTGTGATATTTTTCTGGGTCAGTGGTATCCCGGTCAGTAGTAGATACGTGCTTGATCCGACGTTGTTTCCGTAACAAAAGTTATGAAGGACATAATCTGTTTGCAAGTGGTGCAATTATTAGAGCAGGCAATGCATTCAGATTAATTGAATCCCGAAAATCAGGTGCATTTGTGAAAGAAGTGTTATCAAATAAATCAAGGGAAGAAGATCTTACGACAACACCATCTATTTTTCCATATACTTACGATTAACAAAGATGCTGTCCATTTATTTCCAAAAGCTCTAACATTTTGTGAAAACTATTATATTTTTACCTTATATAAATTAAGCCACATTTATATATACATTAAGAGTTGCGAGAGACTTTGAAATTAAATGCCGTAAAACCCCTGTATCAATGATTTCTAACCCTGATGCATGTTTTGGATTCTTGTTAAATAATAGTGACACTGATATACTCGTAGATTGACAAATGATCCATTTTAGTATAATCTATTAAAATTACAACGTAACCAAAGCCTCAGCGGCCTCAGTTGTCTCAATTGCCTCAGTTCAAAGTTTCACATACACCTTCGCCATCATCACAAATCTTTTTATCGTTCGACTAGTAAACAATGTTGAACATGAGTTTTCTCTCATAATTAAACAAGTTAAGGCCATAGTCTTCCACGTTGGTCAAGTCTAAATGGCTAGACATGTAGGTACTGTAGTCATAGCTTAAAGTCAGCTAAATTTAAAAAAAAAAAAAATATAGTTCCAGTTTCAATTGGATTCCATCTAGAACTCGCAGTCCAGTAAAGTGGTAAAAGTCTAAATCTATCTGGCGCCAAGTGCCTCCTATTGACTCTGCGCCACTTGGGATGGCCGTTAAACTACCGATAGCCGATGGGTATGGTATAAGTAATAAGCGGACAGCGATCTAATTCTTATTTAAGTTTAACTAACGTCAAGGAAAATATATAAAATAGTATATAGTAATATATAAACTAATAATAGTAGTACATCAGGTTCTTTTGACCCTTAAGTCTTTAAAAGTTTTTTATTTTTTTTTATTTTAGACATTAAAATTTTTCTTTTAATATTTCATTGCGCGTTTATATGATGCGATATTATGTAGAAATATTTATTTCTCGGATATTTAGAATCGAACATCGGCGCCTCGGCGCAATAATAGAAGCGGTTTCGATATAAACACGGTTACATCATAATGTTGCCCATAACATTTGTAAACGTTTATTGAAGAACTTGTGGCCGTGACACGTTGGTAAATTGCAAGCGGTTTGTATTGTTAAGCAACGCGGTCGATACTTCAATGGTTTACCTCTAATGCCAAATTTCTAAGGTCGTTCTTTGTTTGGGGAGATACTTAAAAAATAGATCTGGTTATCGGCGACAATAGTTAAACCTCATCGAAGACTTTAACGAAAGCTTAAAATCATCTGATGGACAGGTATGTACATAGATCACTAACCCGTGTCCCGAGAAATTTGTTCTAGACCTCATGAAATTGCAAGAGAGATCCAAGGAAGATTATGGAAAAGCCTAAGGTGTGCAATTCCTTCGCAATGTTTTCTTCCACAAAGAATGACGTGTAATCTTAAAATGTCCATAACTAAGCAAAATAAAAGTGGGTGCAAAGGACTCCATGACCCCGAAGTTTAAGACGGAATTAAGAAATACTACGAAATCAGATATTTGACGCTTATGTTATTAAAACTTTTACTATTACTCGAAAATTGTTCGATAATAAAACGTACGTAGATAAAAAGTTTAATTTGTAATATGTTATAAAATGAAACCGAATAAAGATAAAACGTAGCAAAGATGAAACGATGAACTGAAATTTTATAATTAAGCTGAGACGACTCGGAATTTAACGGAAAAAGAATTATAATTAAAAAAAGAACACAATACGAATATAAGGCCGGCTGTCGTGTCAAACGCGCTACACAAGAGACCACTAGAGTTTGTGGAGCGAAATGAGAATGTATTCACGCGTTGCTATGTTGTACGTATTAAGAGTGAAACGAATTACGAGTTCTGGTTTCACTCATTTCTCTCAAGTTGTACTCTATGTCGGCGTTTTATAACAAATACACACTAATGTACCTATGAGTAAGAATCATAGTATAAAGGAACACAGTTTCGAAACTTTTAAAGACCGATTAAAATGTTTTGTTTCCAGAAATATATTTTTAAGATATTTTCATTATTGTCATTATCAGCCTATCTCAGTCCACTGCTGGACATAGGCTTGATGAGGAAGATGTACATTTAATTGTGTATAATTTTTACCTTCTAAAATTAGTATCGTTTCATGTGTATATCTTCATTTGTTTTCCGGAATAAGACTGTTTAACAACCACTGCTGTAAATATCACAGAACGATACAATTGATTTCGATTGTAAAACGATTCTAATTCCTGAAGAAAATCATATTTTTTCATACATAAATGAATTTTTAATAGCACTGTATTAGATAATTCACGAGTATTTAAAATTAATTCGAAGCTGTATTGTAGATAAGATAGATTTTTATGCACAGAAATAATATGTTTGTGGTGAGAAAGCGTTAATAAAAAAATATTATCTACTTAATTCAATATAAATATAAACATATTAAACATATAACACATTAAATTGAAAGGGCAATGTCCTATTTATTATAAAATAAAAAATAGGATTGAAGATAAATAGGTTTAAAATAGCAGTATGTAGATAAAACCGCCTGTCGTGTTAAACTAGCGCGCGAGAGACCACTAGCCTGCGTGAGCCAATTTAGACATTGAGGCTTGGTACACTTTATGAGCGGAGAGAATATCAATTTCAATTATTAAGTCTAATTTACTATAACTATAACATCAGTTGCCATAGCACATGATGGAAAACATCGTGAGGAATTCCGTGCAACTTAAATTTCTCAATGTATTCACAAGTCATGTTCTCTAGGACATATCAAGCCTCTCAACCCGCATTTGGCGCTCTTGGCAGACTATGGTCTCAATCCTTCTCATTTTGAGAAGACATCCTTTACAAACAGTGGTAAAATAAAAGAGCTGATGATGATGATAATGATTTTACTCTTGTAGGAGAAGAAACTGGCCATTCGAATCAACTGACGTAATATACATACATTCAGGATAAACTCCGTAGTTCAATTGTAACTAACAACTAGATGTTTAAGGACTACGTCATGCCTTATCCGCTTACGAAATACTTCGCTTCATTGTGTTCTTATATCAAACTCGCTTAAACGTGAAACTACTTCATCAAAATAGAAACACCTCTAATATGACTTCTATTAACAAAAATTATTATTAAAAAATGTTATTTAAATCATAAGCAATTCATATACATATTTATATTAAAAAATAGGCTTTTAAAAGTAATTGAAAATAAAATAGGCCGTTTAAAGAAATACAAAATAAAATACAAGGGAATTATAAAATAAAAGAAAATAGGATCGTTGTTTGGTTTAAGGGTTTTCTCAAAAGAGCACTTGGGTTCGTTGAGTGAAATAACACGTATAAACGATGAGCGAAGCGGGTGATGGTTATGATTACAATGCTGGGGTAAACTGCTTACTCGAATTTAAAAGAGAACTTACAACAGAAAATAATTATTGTGTTATATAACAGTCTTATAATTTTTAATCAAATTATTCAATATAGTTTCGTTAATCCCTTTTTTATTTGGCCTTTATGGTATATCTTATTAAAACAGATGTACGTATAGGTGATGTGATTAGGCAACGTCCAGGAATTTGGTCCTAAAAAAGTTTGAAGCCGAGATAGCTAAATTAAAAAAAAACGTAACATCACGCCTGTAATCCCCGAAGAGGTAAACAGAGGAGTGTAGTACACTCCCACGTTTCACCAGTTACGTTAACGTCCCAGGGAATAGGTGGTGAGCCTATTGCCACAGCTAAATTACTCAAACTTAGTATTTTTCAACGTTCGTATTTACTGCATAACTTCAACAAATTTGCAACTTAATTCAACTTACAACTTTAGTTTATGTAGCACACAAACAAAAATTACGGCATGTTTCAAGTCAGTACATTATCTGTTGATCTCAACTGAGCTTAACTTCAGATCCAAAGTGACTATACGCTTGCCAATGTATACTTATACAGTATAGTCAAAATTAAATCAAAAATATTGTTATATAGAGAAACTGTTTTTGTAAGGAGGTAAACTTTAAAAATGTCTTAACACTACATTACATTATTTTAAATCACATCTTAAAATTGTAAAACGAAGGATCAAACCCGCGTTCATGTATGTACACATTGAAGACTAAAAAAACTGTGTCACGATTTAAGTATAGAAATATTCGGCACTCGGTATTTACCTACCTAACTCTCAAGAGATCTGATGTGCTGATATTAATTAGTTAATTAATTGTATAAACTTTTCGTAATACGTTTTTAGATATTTGCATAGATTAAATCGCATGTAACAAGTAGTATGAAAACAAATATGCATAAATAATGTAGTACATAAAATGAGAATAATCGCAAACGAAAATGTATATAAATATATTAAAACTAATGCTCCAATGAGATACAAACTCCTATAACTCAAACACCAATTTAGAAGCTCATAGCTCTCAAGCCACTTACTAATTCATGAAGGATTAGCAGAAAATATAAACATTATGCATAGTCCTCATACGAGTATCACGTGGAAAACTTTGGAATGTGTACACACTTACACGGCTGTGTACATGCATACTTACACTAGTGTGTACCGGCCTCAACTATACACAACGGTATAATTGTTGAAGACGTGTACACGACAAATAAAAAGTCCATTTCACACGTACACGCGAAAATAATATTTGTCATTTACGTACCCGTGTGTAGATAATATTTTTAACAATCAACAATATAATCAATTAAATATAACAACCAAAGATAACAATCAAATTAACCACAGGTGTAAATGTTTAGTGACATCTAATAAGAAGGCATATGAAGGAAGGAATCATGATGATCGATATGATGATGCTGGTGATGATACGAACAAATAAAGTAATAAATAATAAAATAAGTGTGAGAAAAAAATCGAATACTTAGAAATAAATAAAATAAAGAGACATTATATTGACTCAATATTTTTCTTTAATACGCTGACAAAAGGATAAGAGCTGTAGAACACATGGATGTACGAGTACTATTAGCACAGCAAAATAGTTTGATAGTGCGGTACCGAAATAGGCTTTAAGACAGAATTCGATCTAAGACAGAGTCCGTTCAACAATAAATTCGAGAATGTATTTTCTAAAAGTATTGAAACGACCATCTCGTCAGATACACGAATGATTTGAAGCGCTGAGTGAAAACACTTTCAATCTATTTTAGAGCGATATAACTGTTATATGCGAAGTTTTCAACACCTCAAGGCCTTTTTAAGTATATATAAGTGACCTGGAATATAAGGAATGCGTTTTCAAAACTGCTCTGAAACCACCCGAGCCGAGGTGGAATGAAACGCGGTTGGACGGTTAAAAGGAATAAAGCCACACTGAAGGTGAATCTTTTGTTTCACTTCTTACACACTCCTCTTATTTTCCACTCGACGAAACGTTTTGTGTGATCGCTTTTATTAAAAAATCATCTGCTTACGGCGAAAGATCGAGCTGCGCTCACGAGTGCCGTGGGAGTGGTTTATTAACTCTAGTTGCCATTTTAGCTCGTTAAAAGTTAATTGGAACAAGAATATGCATGCAATGCGAGAGAGCAGACGCTGGTAGTTTTTTAAATTGCTTTTAATGTCTTTTTTCGCTTAAAAGTACGAGCCGTTCTGTTACAGCAATGAAACAGATAGATATTTTAATGCGATTTTCCGTTTCTCAGGTATGGAAATGAATTATTATTGTAGTAAATTACTGGGTGTAACATAGCGCGTGTTCATGTGTTATAATCGAGAAATTCATGCTAATATTATAAACATGTGTATCTGTTTGTTCTTTACTTTGTTTCTTTGTTCGTCCGTTCGTTCGTTCGTTCGTTCGTTCGTTTGTTTTTGTCCTTCTTTCACGTCAAACAAAGCGACCGATTGTCGTAATTCCTTTTTGGATTTTGAAATAGTATTCTTTAGTTTCCTGATTGGTATGTGTCACCTTAGCTGACCTTTTATCGATTGAAATATTTGTGTCACTAAAAGATATTCGATATCATTACATAAATTTAGAAATAATCCATTGTCTTACATTTATCTTGTGTACCTCTGCCTATCCCTTCAGAGAAAGGGGTGGGCAGAGGTCGTGTTATGTTACATATGTTACCTTTATCATCAGATACAGTTATTACGACTGTATGGAGACTTTCGTAACGGTTTAAGACAGTTCTATTGAGAAGTTGGTTTACATCATTTTGCAGGAATGGTGTGACCAACTGCACGATTTCGCAGAGAGAAAAATATTTATAAGATAAAAGATCTGCGATGCAAACTGCGAGTGTATGACATTTGCAAAATATTTTCAAAAAAGAATTGTCTAAAAATATACCGTTCAGTTGATTGTAAGGTAAACAAAAATGTTAAAACACATGTAAATCACATTGACATAGAATATAATGGGTAAACGAACCACATCGCCCGCTGACGTAAGCATCGCCGTTACAATTGCATCATTCAACCGACTGTTGTCGAATAAAATGTAATATGTATGTAAAATGAACGGTTTTTCGATTTTCCCGATCATTTTATATACGACTAGTTGATACCCGCTACTACCCGCTACTACCCGCTACTACCCGCTACTACCCGCTACTACCCGCTACTACCCGCTACTACCCGCGACTACCCGCGACTACCCGCGACTACCCGCGACTACCCGCGACGTTGCATATTATATTAATAATGTATTTTATGTGCATAAAAAATTTCAAACAGATCACAAAAAACATTGCTCATAAAATTTCTTTGTACACAATGTTATTCGTTTCACTGTTTGTATCTAAAGTATATAAATTATCTGGGACAGTAACGCAAGGGCAAGCGACGTATAGTTGACCGTGTGAAAAATCGTTGTTACTTAAAACTATTATAATGTTATATTAAATGAGGACAATAAAATTATTTTTTTTTACAAATTTAGGGCCAAGTGTCTAATAAATAATAACTCAGACGTCGTAATCAAAGTCTATCCAGTATTTTCCGTGATGTTCGCACAACGGCAGACCTCTACAATTTTATTGTAGTTTTATTATGTTACATCGTAAATAATATCCAGTAACAATAATAATATTGTTATAATCGCCGGTTTTATAGTTACATTTTTAGTAGATTTCTAATGTCTTAGAGAAAAGACTGAGGTGTGCAGATTTCCTCGCAATGTTTTCCTTCACTGTTATGGCAAGTGATATTTTAATATTATAAGGTGTACACCAGAATTTCAACCTAAGTCACCGGTTGAACATAAATTTAAATATGGGAAATATTTTAATGTTATCGCAAAACACTGAGCGAGTAAGATGAGGGCTGAAAGATTAATTTATTTGATGAATCATGAAATTGTATACGCCTATTAAATAAGGGCTATCCATCAAAGTGAAAAGTAAATTTCGTTTTAATTTTATTAAGATTGGCCACTCGGGGAGAAAATGTTGCCAGTATATTTTGTACTGTGCTTGATTATTATTTACACTATTTAAATTGTGTAAGTCTAAAATAATTATTGTTCAGTTCGTTCTCGTTCAGTTCGTTCTCGTTCAGTTCGTTCTCGTTCAGTTTGAAATTCACGAGGTACACGCAAATCTTTAAACATACTAACATTGGTGGACACTTTTCTAACTTTTTTTTTTTTAATATATAAATTTTATGCGTTTCAAAAAATTTATAATAATACAAAATCACTGAGCTGTTATTGTTCTATGACAACCATAAAAGTTCGCTGATAAGTCCTGTACATTTTAATATTTCCACCACACGTTGTTGACCATTCATTACACTGTTGCTGCCATTCCACATTCGACTTCACTGGTCCTTTAAGCTCAGACCTACGAATCGCGAAGTGGAACTAGCAAATGAAGCGGCCATTACGATTATGCAAGAAAATAAAATGTACATTTCTAAAACATTAAATCTACAAATTCCACGAGTTGAGCCCACAAATACCGCTTAACTGCAATCTCATTATACATACACATGATGTTAAAACTGTAACATTATTCAGAGGATTTTATGCAATATTAATCTTTATCTGTGTTGAAATTCAGCACATTTTAGCCGAAAGTGGAGATAGTACTTCCGTACACGATGCGTCTTCATCATGTCTACGCGGTAATGGTAACATATTTGTCTTAAAACCATGCTAGTGATACACATGCAACACATAAAACCAGGGAGTGATTTATAAGTTAGAATACTATGAGTGTCGTAGTGAGTGGTAAATTGATAGTCTACGTGTGATATTGGAACCATTGAAAAGTTAAAAACTAATTGTTTTCAGGGTAAAATACAATACGCTACGTTGCATATATAGATTACTAGCTGTGCCCTGCGGTTTCACCCGCGTATAATTTAATGTAAATTACAGATAATACAGTATTTCAGCACAGACGATATTTTTAGTAATTACCTACTTACTTGTACTTGATATTTTAGAAAATTCACACAATATCTTTATAAATTGTAGCCTATGTGTTATT
>DWED01000494.1:0-11086 GCA_018245795.1 Protelbella ruficauda | reverse complement strand
TTTACTACACTCCTCTGCCTACCTCTTCGGGGATTATAGGCGTGATGTTACGTCTTTTTATGTATGGGTGTATAAATATGTATGTTAATATATACTTACATAAAAAGTATGTTATTATCAACAGTCTGATTACCATCACTCAAGCTTAAACTACTTTGGCATCAAGTGTCATGTGTGAAAATGTTTCAAGATGTCACATATGCATATTTTTCTATAATCATCTTAAAGTTACAGGTAACACTGAAACAGCTAAAATCATTTAAAATTTTTACTTTTATTGTTTTATAAATTTTAATTAAATTAATTTAATTAATTTAATTTCAATTTTGTATTAAAACATTTTATTCAATCCTAATAGGTCATGGGTACTTGTATGGGTAAATAAAGTTTCATTTAATTAATACAAGCTAATTGACAATAACATTTAATTAATAACTTTAACATCACAAGTAGATAAATCACTTTAATCGTAAATATAAATGGATTAAAAATTTGATACGTTATAACGCCACCGCAGCTACAGATTTGGCGGTTTGAACTGCCGTCAATCTACACCAAAAATTTTTGGGACACAACTAACGTAACGTAAGATTTGTCGCAAAAATTTTAGGTGTAGATTGGCGGCACTTAAAAACCGCCATATCTGTAGCTGCGGTGGCGTTAATACGTAAGTACCAAAAATGTTTGTGACAACAATTAATTTTTAGTAGATATCCTGCCAGGACCGGTGCGCGGGGTAGGCAGTAAGCATAATGTTCCTAATATATCTATCGCTGCAGACCTAGGTAACGTGAATCTTATACGTTCTTATACATAAAAAAAAATAATTTTCTTCTCAAAAAAGAATGCCTTTAAGAACTTTTTCAATAATAATTATTTTAAGGAGGTACTAATTAACCAGAAATTTGCATGTCATTAAAATACCAAATTGATAGCTGTAAATTTAAAAACGAAAACTTATGTGACCATGGTTCGTGCAAATACATAAATAAAATGGAAAAAATGTCTACAATATTTCCCATTGTCATGTATACTTCCAGGGAAAAGTTCCCAAACATATCTGAAGATAACACTGCCATTATTCGAAATATGAATATGTTTATTCATAATTTTCAGACTTCACCTCAACCAAAATACAATAAAAACCTGATACATTCTTGTATAACTTGAAGTTTCCACTGATTTCTGTTCCTCTTTAACCACATCGACAATTTTGTCATTAATCTACGCAGCTCAGTGTGAGCGTCTTAACTTTAACTTGACTCGTTCATGTAGACTCGATTAGTATTAGATGTTGTTGCATAATTACTTAATAATATAATCAATCTGTTATCCGTTATGCTTTAATTGTAAGAGGTCGGCACTGACGTTAGGAACAGATGTCACCGTTGAGTTTGACATTTTACCCCTTCCGAACAGACCCGAAGTTAGCCGTCTTCGCCCGATCGCTGTCATTGTCTTCGATATTTAAAATTAATCTCCGTACTACAACTACAACAGAAACACTAATCAATTACTCATTCGTGTTATCTTCATTCAGAATCGTTATTTTCAGTGAAGACATTGTATTGTGAATACCGACCACAGTTTGGTAAGACCATTTCCGTTTTTATTATTTACGTTTTGTTTTACACGGAATATTTATTGAATTTTTTTTATTATTTTTATGTGAAGAGTGAATGATCAGGCAGCAAAGCTATTGCCATATTGTTATAATATATAATTATATACATATATAAATATGAAGCTGTCAGTCACTTGCTTCCGTTAGTATTAGTTGTACCTAAATAAAACCTATATATTTTTAAATTCGTAACAGAACAATGCAATTATACGATTTTTGGTAAAGTGTAAGTACATCAGCATAAGTGCATTTGTAGTTTTGAGTGCATTTATTTAGTGTCTGCGTTATCTCTCTTGACGTTTTTTGGTATCTGTTCTATTCCTAATAGGTCACAGATGTGTCGATACTCTTGAGGACAAAGATAGTTACACGTAGCATACACGTGTAACATAACCGGTAAACAAACAGTTCAGAACGAGACATTGATTATTCAATATTAATAATGATTCACTTTGTAATGACTGTCTCGTTAGTCGTGTGGTTTAAAGCCCGACTGCTAATCGTAAGGTCCTGGATTCGATTCCCTTGTCCGGTTCTATTAGATTTTTCTTACTTTAAATTTCAAATTGTGTATCGGAGTCCGGATTTGTGCAAGATGTATGGCAATAGACTCACCCCCTATTCCGTAGTGCGACGTAAACGCAACTGGTGAAAAATGGGAGTGTAGTATACTCCTGTGCCTACCTCTTCGGGTATTAACGTTCTGATATGAAAAATTTTAATTCTTCTAATAATTCCATCACGTCAGTACATTTTGCTAGTCAACGTCGTCCATAAACTTCATTTCTTCGTGTTCTTTCTTCTCCTTCCTTAAACCCTGTTATAATTTTTTAACTGCCGGAATTATTTTCACTAGAATGATTTTGTACTAGACTGCATGAGAATTGATCTAGTATATTCATGTAAGGGTACAAATGAAACTTGACTTATAGAGAAGAATATATGTATGTTCAATACCTGAATCTCCTTTAGACGATTTCTCTGTTTGACATGGTTAAGTCATCGTGCCCCAAATCCTACATATTTTTAGTATTTTCGTATTTTCAATTCTTATATTAATCATTTTTGTTTCGTTCCTGTAGATTATTATCTCGCAAAGTAAAGTTCCTCATCTCGAACTGAAAATGAAAAATTCGTCATCTGTGTCTATCTATACACCTAAGCATAGTAATGAATACATTAATGCAGACATTTCGCTTTTTTCAATTAGTCAATATTTACTAGTTGAATTAGTGAAAAATGTTATCATCTCGCTAGTCTCATCATCATTTCAGCCAACAGACACCAATTACTGGACATAGACCTCCCTAAAAATTCTATACAACTCATTATTATGTTTCTTGATCCTCCAGTTTCAAAAACGATTTTATTTGAAAATAACAACGTATTATTGCATTGATACAACATATTATTTATAGTGTTTGAGCACGCAATCTCTGTGCTGTTTATCCAGTGGTTATCACAAAACAAACTATTTAGTTCATATTTTTTTTAAATGACATGAAAATTTTATGTGAAATAAAAAGTGCAGTTATCTCAATTCATGAGATACTCGTATATTCGCCTCGCACGTTCTGCACGACCAAATGGAATAGATAGTGGCTGACGCAGACACTCAAGTCCCTGAAACGTGTGTGTATACTGTATATGAAGAGAGTGATGATTGTAGCACAAGCACGTCAGCTCTGTAAGGATAAGTCATTTGGCACTTGGTGCTCTCTGCTCACGCCATAAGTAAGTCGTTCTAAGAGTTCTAGTAAGACGATACCTATTTATCAATATTGATAACATTGATTATGAAGTACCTACGACAGCCACGAAGCAAGGTTTTAGTACTACATACCCAGTTTAATTAAAATAATTATGGGTTTATCTATTAAATAATTAGTTTTCTATATATGTAAAGTCGCAGATAAGATACATCAAATTTAAAATACCAAGTCATTAATGTAATGTTATCATTGCACAGCAGGAATTATATCGCAACAGAAAATAATGGCCACGGTGACAATTAAGCAAGGAACTTTAAAAGGTGGAGTTGCAAAAACGGCTAAAGGAGTGGAATATTATGAATACTTGGGAATACCGTACGCAAAACCACCCATTGGAAAATTAAGATTCCAAGTAAGTTTTTTAATATTCATTGTTACAAAAATTACATATTGTAAAAATTGATCACACAACTAGCAGAACTCCATAAGAATAATAAAAAAATTTAATAAGTCTAAGCCATCTTAAAACGTGAAGACATTATAGTAAGACATGGTTTTTTTAACTTAATATCCTCAATAGTAGCATGGAATATGGGTTTATGCCCCATGTATGGCTATAAACTTATTACTAACTCAATTACGCATAAGTCATATAACTAGTGAAAAATGGGAGTACTACACTCCTCGTATTGCCTCATCGCGAAAATACAGGCGTGTTGTTATGTTACGTTATGTTACGAGATCGCCCTCCTATATTTACTCCGAATTAATGATTTTGCAGAGCCCACAGTCACCCGAACCCTGGGATGGCGAAAGAGATGCAACAACCGTCAATGAAAATCATGTGTCTTGTCGTATTGACCAGTTAACGGGAAAAATGTACGGTAGTGAAGACTGTTTGTATCTAAACGTCTACACTCTTCAGTCCCCAGATGTGAAAAAATCTCTACTGCCTGTGATTGTCTTTATACATGGAGGTGGATTTGTCATCGGAAGCGGTATCCTGAAAAGTGAAACAGGTCCAGATTTTCTTTTAAATAACGAGGTTGTTGTGGTAACAATAAATTATCGATTGGGTGTATTTGGATTTCTATCCTTGGACATTCCCGAAGTAGCGGGAAACATGGGGATCAAGGACCAAATCCAAGCTTTAAAATGGGTCCAAGATAACATTGAAAATTTTGGGGGTGACAAATTTAACGTAACAATTCAAGGCATAAGTGCTGGGTCTGCTTCATGTGAATATCTCATTTTATCTCCTCTAGCGAAAGGTTTATTTCACAAAGCGATTCTTCAATCAGGATCCACCTTAAACCATTGGGCCATTGATTATGAATGCAAAAAAAAAAGTGCTAAATTACTTGAAGAAATAAGTTACAAAGGATCGGCTGAAGATAACCAAGCTATTTATGATTTTTTACTTGCTGCGTCTGCAGAACTGCTTGTTGGTTTTTCCACAAAGTTCATCGAGACGTACACAACAAAACGATTGTGTTTCAATTTCGTACCTACAATCGAAAAAGATTTTGGTAATGGCGATGCTGTATTAACAGAAAACCCTTATAATCTCCTACGAGAAGGAAGGTTCAATCATGTACCAGTATTAGTTGGGTTTTGTAACCAAGAAGGATACTTAACAAAATTAATAAAACCATCTGCAGAACTATCTCTAGCAGAGACCAAAAATTTTGCTGATACTTGGCCATACGAATTTGATAAAACCGATAAAGAAAAATATAATTCTCTGCTTTTATCGGCGTATTCAGAAAACGTTCAGATTTGTGAATATAAAGACCAAATGATCGTAGATTTCTTCAGTGATTTTGACTTTGTGGCAGGTATAATATTAAGCAGTGAACTGATTGCGAATCAAAATGTACCAGTGTATCTTTACCGATTTTGCTATGACGGAAATATCAACTTCCTTAAGACAACGATGGGGCTAAACAGAAAGGGAGCCTCTCATGGCGATGATACAACATATGTTCTAAATACTACAATGTCGCATCTTGCTGATGAACGAGATGATGTTGTAAGAACAATTGTTACTAAGATGTGGACAAACTTCGCAAAAACCGGGTAGATAATTTAAATTTATATTTGTACAATGTATATTTATATATACTTCCGGATACGGATATACGGATTATATTTTTATTTATACTTCGTATTCAAAATATACCAATCTGTATGTTCAGTAATTGTTTGCTATTGGATGGACAAATGAAACATTTTTATCTAAAGTTTTATTAGATATTTTCGTCAGTATTTGCAAAATTAGGCTTCAACAATCACGGGAATTCAAATGTCATCAATTTAAAATGTAGAAAACCAACACACAAAATTTGTGCAGTGAACACAATAAACACTTTACTTTTAATGGAGACATATTTATGTTTCTCAGAATAACGTTGATTTCGATTAAATTAATATTAAACTATTATTTCCTTTCAGCAATCCTACGCCGAAAAATTCAGGTCTTCCGGTGCAGTGGCCACAGTTTAACCAGAGGTCAAAAATGTACCTCAATATCGACGAAGTGTGCACAGTCGAATCCAATTACGAGCCTAAGAAAATGGCTATTTTTAAAGAGATATACAATAAGTATAAAAAATGAGTGAAGCGTTTGTCGTTTGTCGAAGCGAAAACAAAATTTTTCAACAGACTTCAAAAATTAATATAACGAATGTGGTAATGGAAGTATTTTTGTTATCACTTACCTCACTCTTACTAAAACAAACTACTGATAAACGTCGAAATTGTAGTACGACAAAAATATTTGTCGAGTCATTTATTTAATTTGTTGTGACATGAATATTATGGTATGTTGCTTGGGGCATTTCACGTAAAAATGTTAAATAAAACTCATAATAAAATATGAGTTTAGGTAACGGTCTTTTTTTACTACTGTCGTACACAACATTCTACCTCGTGTTAATATCGTCCTTGAAAATGTACTTTGTGTCTCTTGTGATAAAACGAATTAAAAATGTTAATTTTAATATTCCTTATACAAACAACAAGTTGCATGTTTCTAAACAATACCTTTTTTCGGTATTTTTTTTATATTTAATCACTATTTACAAAAGATCAATCATTAAATCTTTAAAACTCAGTGGAGACGAATAACAATAGGAATGAAATAAAATAGACAATTTAATCCAAAAAATATTTAATAGGGTTAAATTTCATTTTGAATGAAACAAAAAAATTGGTACATTTTGTTGTATATTTTCATAGCCAATATTAGTTGCCAACAAACTTGAATGGCACTTAATTTTATCTTCTATCTTTCATACATTTTATGTAGTCCCACTTACATCACATATAATCAGTTCATTTGTTATGAATTACCAAACAATGCCAGTAAAAAAAAAATTATACAGTGATACATGCTGTATACATGAGTATACAGCATCTCAGGCAGAATTTATTAGTCTTCAATAATAAAAATATGCAAGTATAAAAATTTTCTTACTACATTGTAATATTAGAGTAAAAAAATTGCCTATTACAATTCTTCATTTCATATAATTACTACAAAGTAGTGTGGACAACTAACTACATTTGAAGTTTCTTGTGGATAATATGAACACATTTATGAATTGTACTTCTCATAGAGTTCTTTGAATAACATGGTCCTGTTTGGATACATCTCATACTTCATAGTTAGTTTATCATCTATAAAGAGATAAGCGAGGCCTGTCTCAGCAATTGGCTCCCAAGTCGTTGTTATTATGTCATCAGTTTTTGGGGTGGGGTTTCTGCAAAAAGAACAACAATATTTAAATATGTTAGTATATGATCCAGGATCAGGTATGATTGGATTTTTCTAACTTAAATATTCTAGTAAAAATTTCTAGTAGTGGCTTGAAGTTTAGATCTGTGCCCGGTGTATGACAATAGGTCACCACCTATTCCATTGTGGGATTTAAACATAACTAGTGAAACATACGAGTGTTCTACACTCCTTTGTCTACCTCTTAGGAGAATACCAGCATGAAGTTATGTATAACTTTATTTAAACAACTCAAATGCAATAAGTCAATTCTATTGCTACCCATGATAATTTAGGTAAGATATTTTATCACACAAGCATAGGTATTTATGCTTCAATATTCTGCTTACATCTGAAGTACAATGCAAAAACTGTCGTTAACCACACTAGTGTATAATCATATCCTCGGTTCTTTACTGGGCTTAAGGAAACCTATAACCATTTAACAGATGTAACTAATTGTAAGTAAAAATATAACATATTAAACTTACCCGCATCTAGCAAAGTTTGTCCACATAATCACCATTCTATCTCTCACAACCTTATCAGAATCAGACAGATTTCCTTTTAGTGCATCGCTTCTAACGAGGTATCCACCATCATCGCCATGACATGCCCCCTTTCTATCAATGTTATGTGTCTTCTTCAGGTAGTTTAACCCGCCATCATAAGAAAATTCATAGAAATACACAGGGGAATTGTGCTTAGCTATCATTGTTGTAGAAACATATACTCCACCAAGGAAATCTACATCGGAGAAGAAATTAATTGCAAATGAATCTACATCATCATATTCAAGATCTGCTTCCAAGTAGATTGATTTTAGCCTGTTTTCTAAATCAGTCTTTTCTGCATCATCAACATTAAATGGTAAATGTGTAGTAAATTCTTTATTCTGAATTAGGTTTTCTAATACCAGTTCATTGTGTGACACCATAAGAAGACCTTCACGGGAGCAAATCCCAGCCATGTATGGGACTTTATGGAACTCACCTTGATTTAACATTTTAAAAGTATTTTTGCTAATAAAAGGTTCCCAGTCCCCAGGATTTTCAACAATGGGAACAAACCCAAAGTTGATCCCTCCTCCTGGTTTTTTATTAGCCGCTAGTACCACCATAGACAAGGATATGAGTTCTTTTGTAGTCAGACCTTTCAAAAATTCAAGCAGTTGTTTCTCATCTGTGATAACTTTCATTTTCAGCAAAGGAATTTTGAAAGCCAAGTCTTTTAAACCAGCATTATCATTTTGGGCCCAATGTAGCAAAGAGGATCCTGACTGCGCAATTGCTTTATGAAAAAGGCCTTTAGCCATTGGTGACAGAAGAAGATATTCTACTGACGCTCCACCAGCACTGATTCCAAAAATAGTCACATTTTGTGGGTTTCCACCAAATTTATTTATGTTTTTCTGCACCCATTTAAGTGCTTGAACTTGGTCTCTTAGTCCCATATTGCCAGGAGCATCAGGTCGGTCTAACGATAGGAAACCAAGTATGCCTAGCCGATAGTTTAGACTTACTATAACAACCCTTTTTTCAATTAAATAGTCTGGACCGTGAGCTGCATCATTAGTGCCATGTCCGAATATGAATCCGCCACCATGAAAGAAAACCATAACAGGCAATGGAGATGTTTGTTCGTCAGGCAAACTTGGTGTGTAAACATTTAAATATAAACAATCCTCATCACCAACAATGCCACCACTTTCTTTGTCAAGTTGTGCACAAATGTTACAGTCTCTTGTTGCATCTCGGATAGCTTCCCAAGGTTCTGGTGGGACTGGTACCTACAAAAAATAAAAATACAAATAAATTTATAAACATGGGTAACACTTAACTACTTTATTGGTTGAGTTGATGCAAGCATGACTTATCATCAAGAGGTCCTAGTTTCAAATACCAGATCAGATACTACTGGGTTTTTCTAAAATGAAATTCCTAGTAGTGGCTTGGAGTTCAAATGTATGCCCAGTGAATAACAGCAGGGACACCTCCTATCCCATCTTAGAATGTAAATGTAACTGTTACTGGAATGTGGGAGTATGCTACATTCCTTTACCTATGTCTTCATGGCTTACAGGTGTGATACTATATTTCACATATGTAGAACACATTAATGTACCATAGATTTTCATTCTATAATAACTAACTGAAACTACAGTTTATTATTATACCAATATGTGTCCTTTCAAATAGACCACCTGGGAGTGAGACAGCTGAATTTTGATAATATTGCTCATTGTAAAATATTCTGATATGTAAAAGTAATTAATTTTATCTTTGATTATTCAAGAACTATTACCTTTTTAATTACTGTTTAAATATGTGTAATAAAAACAACAACATAAAAATAAATTTAAAAAATGACACACTGTTTTTAATAATAGGTCATAAAAATTCAAGTGTAATTAAAAAATTGCAAATGCACAGAAGCGTTACAGCACGTGGTATTAATGTTTCTCTTGTAGTTACAATTGCCATACTGACAAAATCATTTTAAAATTCTAAATATGACAAAACTTACCGTAAACCTCAACTTTCCTACCGGTGGCTTTGCGTATGGAATACTTTTAAAAGTATAAAATTCAAAATTATTTTCGGTTTTACATTTCTTTCCTTGCAGTTTTCCCTCAGTCACTTCAACTATAGGTTTAGACATTATTAGTACGATACACTTGACAGTAAAATGGGTGTATACTCGTCGTAAAACACGCAAGCACTGTTATATTCTTATAATTATTTAAACTAACTGGGATAGAACTTCTAGAACGACAAGATAGATGAAAGTTGAATTGATTTCCATGGTCAATATGATGAAAAAACCCACTGGAAAAGAACTGTCAATTCAGGATATCAAACATTTTAAAATAAACTGTATTACATTACTATAGAGTCGACAATAGTATCTAGTATTTCGATTCAACAGACACAACGACAGTAACGAGATAGCTTAGAGATATTATATAGATAGCCGTCAGAATTTGGAATTACGTTTCAATTGACGCAACTGTAGTAAAGTCGCTCTCCGGACAAGGTTTTTTTACTAAAAACGTATATTCTTAACTATGTAAAATAGGCTTTACTTTTATTTATTAAAAACATTGGTTAAGGCTTTGAAATTATAAAGCAAACGTTATTGATGGAAAAACAGTGATCGGGTTTCGTACAACGGACAATAGACTAATCAGAATTTTTTTTATAAAAGAAGCATTTAATGTACCTTTGTACGGTATGGAAACGAAAAAATATCGATAATTTTAAATAGGATTCATATTGTTAACTGTAGTTTCTCATTACATAAATGCACCTATTACATTTGAGCATTAACTCTTCAATACTTGGTAAAAAAATTTCTTTCGTTTTTGTCCGAAAGTGATTGTTATTTCCTTTAACTCTTTGTCTTCGTCTCTCAAAAATTTTGAAGCTTAACTGTGCGTGCTCTATCTACCCTTTTCAGAAAACTAAGTAATGATGTTATCATGTGTTTATCAAAATAATTAAACTAATCACCTCGCTGAGAAAACATAACCCTCCAGGTCAGTGAGTTAATTCATAACTGGACAAAAATCGAGCGACATTCATAAAATAAGTCTATGATGCCTACAAATATTCTTGAAATCGTATTTATGTAAAATTACAGATTACCAATGCAATATTTCTTAAACATTTTACGGCTAGTCCTACAGGAATATTTATGTGATATGATATGTATTTATCTAGATAGACGTACTTACGACTTCATAAAATTATTTAATTATAAATTATATTTGATCGAAGAGGTAGGCAGAGGAGTATAGTCCATTCACACGTTTCACCAGTTACGTTTAAGTCTCATGGGATAGATGGTGAGCCTATTACCATACACCGGGCACAAATCCAGACTCCGAATCACTGCTAGAAATACTAAATTAGAAAAATCCAATAGTAGCTGACCTGAGATTTGAACCCAGGCCCTCCCGATCGGCAATCG
>DWED01000493.1:0-11090 GCA_018245795.1 Protelbella ruficauda | reverse complement strand
TTACATGCCAAGACGTTTAATGCAGTATAATAGGTATATCTTGAAAGTGTATTACACGCCTCTGCCTACCCCTGAGCAGAAACACAGGTGAATTGTTATTTTCTGACTTATTTATGTTACAACAGCATAAGCATTGCTACAGAAACAGCTTAAGCGGTTTTGTATGACTTACTCGCGCTTAATGTCTACGCGCGGTTCACCTACTTGTTCGGTAGGGTGGTGGGACCTCAACAGGTTTTATAACCGTACAACCTGTATATTTCTTGTCTATTTGAAGGTTATAGAACCTTTACGGTTTGCCGCTTGGTTTCAAACACCACTGTTCCACTCATATACGTATGTATTTCAAACGTCACTAAGCAATTCTTGTTATGTTAACATTCATAATAAATATTAAAACACACACGGTACCACCGCGCTTTTATTGCCGCGAAGGTGTAGGCATGGGAGTGGTAGTACCCCAAGTCTTACTTAGCAGTCACGCTTACAAACACTAGACAAAGAGACGGTCTATAAAATTATGAAGTTTATCGAATTAGCGCAACATACTTCATCAGAGCTAGCAGGGCTTTTGGCTACACCTTCGGGAATTACAGGCGAGATGTTACCTTACGTACTTCATCAGAAGCAGAAATTCTTTTACCATATGAAAAAAACTTATGCTGCTCTAGACTGGATTAAAATGTTTATGAACTGTTACGATTCAATGTGAGCTGGCATATTTTTATTGTATTTACGAGTATGTACGGAGCGTAGTGTCCTTTTACCTATATTAAATTACCTATCATTACACTAAAGTGGATAATGATATCGATTGGTTCGGTGAATTATATTGTAGATCGGTTTAAGTATTTACATACACGGGCAAATAAGAAACTTCCCCGCCGAAATAAATACGATATTTGCACCCCGTTAATGAATGTTCAAACCAAATCTTAGTTGAAACGGTTAATTAGTTTTGATGAGTCAATAACGTGATGACTAACGAAAAAAGCGAATGAAAGAGAATTCAAAAACTATATTTTTGTAACCGTTACCTTTACATTAGATTTTACATAACATTGTTTCAAAAAATGTTTTGTGCACATATTAAATGTGGGCATCAGTACTATTTTATAACAAGAATACATAATTTACTTTATAAATGATTTTTGCTCAACAGGTCCTAAGATACCGCCACTTATTAAATAAATGTTTATAGATTTTATATATTCATTTGAATATTTTTCTGGTATTGTGGATTAAATCTAGTAGGTTCACGTATAGCGACACGTACTTACATTTATTAATAGCAATTTGCGTTGTTTTTGCCAATTTATATAATTTATAGCCGTATATTAATAACCGATTTATATAAACTAGCGTCACTTATGTATGTACTTTAACCTTTTTGAGGTATCAATTAATTTAATGGTCACTCAATTCTTTGATGTAGGAAATAATAAAATATTGTAATTGTTGAGATCGAGCGCATACATATATGGACTGACAGACGATGCATAGAACTTTATTTTAATATATTAAGTAGTGAAAGGTAGAGGTTTCTTACTTACCCACTAATTTGTTTTACGGGACCCACAACTGACAAAGAATGTGTTACGATTGCAGATTACGACAGTTAAAAGTAAAAATTTTTTATGTCTAAAAATAAAGACTGTAAGACTGATTCCCCGTTGGCATAGTGGTTGGTTACAAGTGTGCCTGCTGATCGAGAGGTCCTAGGTCTGATCCCCGGGTCGAGTACTATTGGATTTTTCTAACTTAAAATTCCTTGAAATGGCTCGAATTCTAAATTTGTGCCGGATGTATGGCAATAGACCTTCCACCCATTCCACAATGGGATATAAAGTTAACTGGTAAATCGTGTGAGTGTACTGCACTAATTTGCCTACCTCTTAGGGGATTACAGGCGTGGTATTACGTAAAAAATAAAGTTTCTCCTGGAACTTACGTCGTCATATATCGCACTTAAACGAAGGAAAATTTATGTACTTGGTTAAATTGAGCAAAAAAGGTACAATGATGAATATTTATTCAGTTTTTAAATACACATTAATTATCAGATGGGTTTAAATATTTCGTTAATAGAAAAACCATACACCTATAAATTACTCTTTAACAATAATGAAGATTACAATGAATTATTACAATTTCTGAATGTGCCAAAAACTAAAAATCAAATCACCCTGCTGAGCCCAGTGTAACACACACATACCAACATTTTTTACGTTTCTTTACGAAATTTTGTTAAGTGTGCTGACCTTGATTTTTTTGTTTTAAAGTTATGTAAATTTATATGTTTTGCGATGTTTCGTTATGTTTAGAAAAAATGCTATAACTTCTTATGTGGATAATTTTTGGTTTTGTTTTTGATGGAAGTATAAAATTAATGCTTTTTCAAATATACCTCTGTTTGTCCGCGACTTTCAATTGTATGCGTTTTCAAGGTTGTTATGTTGGTTTCAACCTTGAAAGCACTGAAACTTTTAAAACTTATTGTCCAAAAATGTGATCTACGCAAAAAAACGTATAATTTACCCGGAACACTCTCCGTACTAGTAATAAATTCATAAAAAAACCGAATAAATCGCAAAAACGTATATGTACCTATAGTAATTATTCGAAATGGGTTCGGAGTTAACAGCAACTTACATCATCCGCGAGAGTCTTTTGTATCGTCACACTAAGTTCCTCATTGGGCAGACAGAAAGCACAGTATAATATAGCATATATATTTAAATACGTAATAAGATAACGTACATGACCCTTGCGTCAAATAACGATAAATAATATAATATTTTGACTTGAAATATTTTTGTACCAAATGCTTTTAGCTAAGATGTTAGGAAGTTAGAAAGAGTATTAACATGTAATAACACAGACAATTGAAATTTCAAATAATCTCGTGTTATTTTTAGGATAAGTGAATAGAAATATAGTAGCTCATTGGAAACTAAAACTGCAACACGGGTATATTTTTATGATTATGAGTATCAATCAGACATAAGGAAAATTCAAGAAAAATCTTTCGAAGCAAATGTTTATCTGAGCAACAAATTTAAGCAAAATCGATTATATTTATTGGACACATATTAGCACTGAAGCTAACAATATCGTGTTTGGTAGAAGAGAATAATTAGCGAAGTCCGTATATGGAATTTCCGAATATTTTACGGATTGGTCGGTCGGTGCAGGTTGAAGAGTGTTTAGATTCCAGAGAACGCGATATAGGGATTCGCTCGATGCGTACTGTAGTACTTATATCCATATTTGTAATATATTTTTATTGTAAATTGTATCTGTGTTCCGCTTACATAACTTTTGTATTCACAAAAATAAAAAAAGAAATACGAAATTATGAACACAAATGTATTTGTTAAAAATACCGGTATCAAATTACTCTTTAGCCGGAAATAAAGTTAAATACTATTATTATCATTACATAACGCCCTAAAGATGTATTACTTATCTTAAAGTTACTATCTACAACTGAAAGTTGAATTTATTAAATCACAAGACAAGAGAACAACAAAGGAGCAGATAGCAATCACAAGATCATAGCCAGCCAATGAAATTTCTTATACCCCTGTTAGTGTCAGTTAATACAAGTTGTAAGATATTTATAAATCTCCAAAAATAGGTGGAACTGAAACTCCGTGAGAATTAAATCAGTTTTATTAAAAAAAAATAAATAAAAAAATATCAGATCAGAAAAATATTTTACGTTCTCCAAATATTTAGATAACAACAGGGCGCATTGTGTAATAACTTCTAATATTATTATTACGTAATATGAATATTTTCCTATATATACCAACCACGTTTAAATGATAAGGCTTTAAAAATGTTCGTCGTGGTTGGAACTATTTCGTGTATCTAATTGGCAAGTTCATTATTACGGATATGATGGACATACGTATGTTTTAATTACCCAAAAACATAGTAAACGAGGCATTGGCAAAAATATGGAAAAAAATTAATTGCACATTCAGTTAAGCCCGTGACGTTTATAACATATTAATACAGTCAAATTAAATTTCAAAGAAACATAATGATGGTTAGATGGACATCATTTACTAAGACGATATACGTACATTTTTAATCAAAAAATTATTTGCATTTGAAGGTAATGTTTTGCGGGAATCCGATTGAAGGTTTTGAGTTTGAAGAATTTGAAGGTTATTATTCATTTGAAGGAAATGCCACTGCAGAATAGAACATCTAAAAGCTAAAACGCTAATAAGTGTTTTTGACTTTGAAAAATCAACGAAAATCTCCGTAGTTCTTTTCTTATATTTTGTGGATTAAGATAAAAATCGTCATCGCAAGCTAACAAATGGTTTATCATTCCACAAACCCGAAGAAGTATGTATTAACCTAATGCATGTTTATATAATACATATTTCAATATTGATTTAATTAAAATATTTCGTCTTCAATCACCACCATTATCATCATGACCTTTATTGAGGTTGATTATGAACATCATATTAGATCCAAAACTGCAGACCTACGTTTATATTTAGATTATTTTTGTTAAAGCTGTCGCCTGCCGATAGATACCTTCAACCTCGAATATCACTGAAGTAATAGAATCCTAGTATCAGTTAAGTGTTAGTTGTCAATAAAACTTCGGTAAAGATGGTTATAACACATTTGCAGACTTTGAATATATTCTTGATTATTTTGCGGTATCTCAAGGTATATTGAGTTTTTTTTCTATTTTTTATTTTATTTTGTTATAACTACGACAGGCTTATGATGAAAATATTGCCAAACAGTTCTTCCTCAGAGATTTTATCAAGGTTGTCCTGTTTGCTGTAATCCACTTAAACATACAAGACCGTCATAAATTGTCTTAGACGAGACCTGTGTCTAACAGTTGAAAAGTAAAAGGGTTGGTCATTGTCATTAAGATGATAATAAAAAAACGAGAATGGAATTTTGTAATTTACAAGGTACTTTGCGTTACATGTGCAAAATATCATGAACGTGCATACATACATAACTATAATCTTGCCATTAAGCCAAGTAAAACAAAGTTTTACGCAGATGAAATCCTCATAGAAAGGGTTTAAACCAAGTAAATTATAGACCTCGAAATTTGTCGTACATTTTTGTAATATGTCAACGCCTTCCGTCGCAATTAAAACCTAACCAAAACACGAACGCAAACTTTTATATAGTATGTATGTAAATATAACACACGTATAAAAATAGTAACCTACATGTATGTAGAAAGAAACTTAGGAGTCAGAATAATGAGTTCTGCATATCGAGCTATTCTTTCTGTATGTAATTTCACTATATGTATACAACAAATTTGATCAAATGTAACAAATGGTAGACATTGTGCAAATATACAATCGATATCAAAATACCAAAACATAAATGATCCATGAACAAAGGGATAAGTGATTTCCTGGATTCCTAACAATTTAAAGTGTCACAAAATCTTGCTAACATTATTAAATACAGAAACGTATATATTTAGCATTTAGGCTCGCCTGAAACCATTTTTTAACAACGATTATGTTAAAAACATGAATTGGCATTGAACATCATAGATATAAGTGCTGTGTACAAACTTCGTACATTAATTCATCAGATCTGACGTTGAGATAAAAACCGACTTACATCATGAATAATTTGAATGATAATTGTAGTTTCCATTAGTCTTTGTAAATTATAATACACAATTTCTGGTGTTACAATAAGATGGCAATCTTTATTTACGTCGAAATTTTTCTACAGAATAATATGATATTTAAATAGTCTCAAAATATAAGTTACGTTTAAACTCATAACTTCGACTATCGAACTGGCCTTGGAATATCGAATAAAAAATGTGAGATTTATCAACATCAACGAAAATCAAGTGAACTTTCATCAAAACTAGCACTTTGGAGGCAATCTTCAGCAACATGCCATACAATGCCATTTTGTCAGCGTCAAACCTTTTGGAGTCTACAAAAGTATTTTATGAGTGTACAAGTAAAAGGTGAGCTTTAGGTGTCGTAGAACTAATTTTAGGACGGCTTAAAAATTTCATACAACGGTTGAATAGTAGTTTGTTATAACTTTATAACTTATTATTATTATTATTATTATTATAACTTTACCAATATGCATCTCTGGTATGACAGTTTGAATTTTTCATTTTTTTTTATTTCATTTAGCAGTAGGCTCGCGTTTCACTACATTCTCACTTTATGGAAAATGCGAGTTGCAGAAACGAGGACGTAACACGACGTTAAGTAATGAAAGAAAGAAAGGAAGAAAATACGCTTAGTTGCGGCTTTTTGAATTTAGATACACAATTACGAAAAGAAAAAAAAGGAGAAGAAAAAGAGTAAATAAACAACAACTTTCAAGCAAGAAAAGAACAGGAAAGAATTTGTTCAAAAAGTTGTAGAAAAATGATAATTATATGTAATATTAAACGCTTTATATTAAAAAAGACGTTAGGCAATCTCGATTTCCTTGTTATAGCTTCTCATGTTCATAGTTGAATTATATTTATAAAATACACTTTCCCGCGTATCCGGTTCCACCTGATTTGTTTAAAATTCTCATTTCTTAGTTGACGACATCATCAGAAATATTCATATTATTACATATGGTCAATTATGTACTATCAGCCTTTTAACTTCTACCTTCGTAGGATATTTCATGTGTATACCATGATTTACTTTTATGTACATATGTTCCCACTTTCTTATCGATCTAGATAGTTTTGAGATTATGTCCAATATTTCCTATGACAATAAAACCTATGACAACTGAGTTTTAAAAGCCTTCTGTAGAAAAATTATGAAGGTTTTTTTAGTTGGTAAAAAACTGTACGATCCTTAGAAGTATAACAGGTACTATATTAGGGACGGAAAAAGTAAAAAAGATTGACTCTAGACTTTGTTATTACATGCGCCTATAGTCCTTGATTATCTATAGATTTAGAGACAGTTTCTGATTATCCACTGAAAATCCTTGCATCTGTATTAATATTATAAAAATGGGATTTTCATTATTTGTTTAACATTTCTTCAATTACCTGGGTATTTGACTTTTCAAAAGACTATAATACGTAAAAAAATACTTTAGATCATTTAGGTAAAGATAAAGTAATTGCTTTTTCCTCGATAATGAATAATAATATAAAAATCAAGATTTAATAAAATCGTTAACTCTATTATAACAAACATGTGTATCATCAAAAAGTCCAAGTATTGGAATTTGTCAGTTCAACTGCTCACTTTTTTGATTACATTCAACATTACGTCATTCGAGAAATTTATAAGTCTTATTAAACATACTTATTAAATTAATGAGTCTATGAAATAAATTAAAATATTTCATGCCAGTATAACAAAAAAAAAAATAACACCAAAATCGGACAAAACTGCAGACGCGTTGAGGCCTCGCAAAAATATTTAATAGCTGCAGCGTTCTCGTGACGGCAGTACACTGAACCCATTGCGACTTCCCACAGTCCATAATGAAACCTCCGACAAGGATCAACAAAGGAACAAAAAAATTGGGAATTGTATTTTGAGCGAAATATCGACCGGTAATCGTAAAACTTGTCAAACCAGATATTTTTGATTTTATTAAACGTTTCCCTATCGGTAAAGGCTTAACTCATAAGTTCAAATATTCATTCAGTTCAGTACACTTGTAACTGTTGACGCAGGTGGTACATAGAAATGGATTCGCCACCGAAATATAATAAGTTGTTGCAACTATGGCCTAATACCTTCGAAGATGTACGCAAAGAAATTGATTTAGATAAGCCTGGGAGAATGAAAGAAGCAGTTGACATTTTAGAGGCTTGGGTACATAAGCAAAATCATTTTAGGAAGAAGGATTTCAGTAAGTATCTCATTGCTTTTAATTTATTTTCTGTCTTAAATATATCAGTATTATTTAGTTACATAATTTTTAGCCGGCTAAATTTAATATAAAAATGTTGGTTAGCGTAAACAAAATTCGTATGATTCATAGGATTTATAAACCTCTGTACCAGAAAAAAAAACGGACAAAACGACAAAAGCTTTTCTTGAAAAGGCTTTTGTTGTTGTGAATTTGAATTTTTAAATAAATAAAAATTTCACTACATTAGAACTCACTAATTTGTGTTGTCACAAATAAAGCAGTAGTCAACGTTTTTTTTCCATGGAATAGTCTAGACTCTGATACTATCGCCAAATATACAACTTACATACTTTCATCAATTCAGAAGTTTTTAAAATCTCTTAACTACATACTTAAAATCTTTCTCAAATTTCACCACATTCAAACTCACTAATTTGTGTTGTCACAAATAAAGCAAAAGTCAACGTTTTTTTTCCATGGAATATTCTAGACTCTGATACTATCGCCAAATATACAAGTTCATTTGTTGGGTACGCGGAAATGCTGAGTAAAGGCACTGAGAATCCAATTCCGACCGGATAAACGACCATTTGAATTATGAACTGGGGAATTTGTTCTGGATTAGGGTATTTATTTATTTGTTTTTGGGTATTCAAGGTATAAACAACACTATGGGGCCGTGAATGTCAAATTTTTTTACAAGTGTTTGAAGTTAGCTGCTTTACTGTTTGCATTAATTTCATTTCAAGTAATTTTAAATGAATGCGGTAAATACAGAAATAAGTAGATCATTTTCCCATTTTAATGGCGGGTATCCAATGGAACCCAAAGAGCCAGATATGTTGCGTCTATGGAACCTAAACGAAGTCGCGCACACATGTTAATTTCATAATAATAAAAGATACTTTATGTAACTAAAAATAAATGATAGAGAAAAGTTAAATGTAAAAAAATTGCCAATAAAGTAATAATAGGTAATAATTGTATCGATATAACTCGATTTTTTCGTGCAAATAATTTTTAAACTAAATTTTGGCAGGCCTCATGGTATTTTGGCAAATGACATATTGACCAAAATTCTACACTGTATGAAGGAGGCAAAAACAATGTTCATGAAATCATAGAAATTCATATACCTTATTTATTTCTCCCCACGTCTGAACTGTATCGAGGTCTTGGACAAGGTTGGAGCCAGAGGTCATATACATTGCACCTTTCAAGCCTCAACAAAGCTATTAACATCTTTGCAAAGGTCCAGTCAATTCGCGTTGCACTTTTGGCAACATTTTAAAAAATCTAGGTCGTTGCGTTAATTCTACATGTTAAGTACCTAACCTTCCACCCCATTTATTGCCTTTTAAATTCTTAAAATTGCCTGACCAGCTCTTTCTTTAAAAATTATTACGTAAAATTTGTATTTGAATTACAATTTATGGCTTGTATTTTTTAGTTTATCCTTGGGTTTATAATCAACCACGGCGCATTTAGTCACTAAATTACTTAATTAAGGTAACCATGTTTTATTTGTAACGGACGGTTTATAAAAATTTAGTTGAACACTTCTTTACGATTGTACTGTATTTTGTTCCTAATTTTTTCATTTTTGTGAGCACTAGAGAATATTTTATTAGGTATTTAGGAAAAAATTAATAAAAATGTAACGTAATTAACAATATAAAAAACGAAAATAATAATCAGTGACACTGCAATATTTACGATCATTAAATCTTATAAGACCATATTTTCTACGGATGCTGGGAAATTACGCCATGGAAATGTTTCCATAATTCTTGGTGGATCCAAGCCTTGGTGGATCTTCATTAATAAATCGGATTATTTAATTTAAATCTATACGTTATATGAGCAAATCGCAGACGTACATAAGATATATCCTTTTTCCTCTAAAACGGTATTTTGTCAAATAATTTGTTCGAGAATGCTTGCAATATTTGTATTCTAATTGATAAATATGTCTTTTGGGAACTACATATATTATAAGACACCATAGTCATATTTGTATGTATGTCTATATGTATTATACCAAGCTTAGTTTATTTTAATAGAATGTTAATTTCATTCACTGACTAGCCGATTTTTAGATTGTTTAGCGATTATTTAAGAAAAAATAATTGATTGTTACAAACGTAACATCACGCCCTTAATCCCCGATGGGGTAGGCAGAGAAGTGTAGTACACTCCCACGTTTCACCAGTTACGTTTACGTTCCATGGAATAGGTGGTGAGCCTATTGCCATACGCCGGACACAAATCCAGACTCCGAGTCACTAATAGAAATTCTAAATTAAAAAAATCTAATGGTACCCCATCCGAGATTTGAACCCAGGAGCTCCCGATCGGTAGTCGCGCTTGCCACCACTCGACCAACGAGGCAGTCAAATTACACCTCTTTGATTGATTGACTGATTACAGTTGATTGTTACACCTCTTTAGTATTGGAGATTTCTACTTTAAAACATAACTCACAAAATTCACGAGTCCTTGCTCTATTGCGGGCGGGTATTGTAGGGGAAGCCCTGATTAGAAGAAGATTATTATGGATGTGTCGCGGCTTTTAAGTATTTATTAGAATATAAAATATTTGTAATCTTTCTCATTTCATAGTCAACAATCTTAATAATTACCAATACGCTTGTCCACCGGCTGGTACAATTAAAAGCAATTACATTATGTACCACGCTCCGCCAAAACAACTCGTTGGGCGAATCTGTAAATCCGCGGTAGAAGAAGTTACAACCATGAACTTTTGATGTATAGGTATATAAAACTTATTGTCCGTAATAATTTATACACATGTAGGTAGTTAAGAAATTTTACCGAACTTTGATTAATCTCGGCGTTTCCTCAACGTTCAAAAACAAAAAAACATACTAAAACGTTTCTACAACTTTGAATATTGATTGCCCACTTTTTATTTTTATTACAGATGTATTGTCTTTATATATATAAATTACGTGTCACGTTGTTTGTCCGCGATGGATTCTTAAACTACTGAACCGATGTTAATCAAATTTTGCACAGTATGTGCAGTTTGATCCAACGTGAAAGACATGATAGTTTATATCTCAATTTCAGTCGCAATATTTTTTAATGCGAATTATTTGTTTATTATCTGACAAAGAATTAATTATCTGTTAGTTCCGTAAGATTCTAACAGATGGCGGTGTAAGGTAATTAGTCGGCTGGATTGAGTGAGTATC
>DWED01000492.1:0-11097 GCA_018245795.1 Protelbella ruficauda | reverse complement strand
ACCATATATATTATACGGAAAATCTAACAACTGAATACTTTTATCTTTTGGTCAGATAGATTACCTTGTTTTCTTTTATAATTATTAAAATTACTCAAGATAAAAACATTTTTAAATATTTATTTAATTCATTAGTAGAATTGAAAATATTGACATTTATAATATTCAAAAGATGCGTCATGAAACAGAACATATTTGTTAATATATCCGTTAGAAGCTTTTACCGGTTTTTTGAACGAAAACATCCCTGGCGCGCCATTGTGGTGGTTGGTTGGTGTTCCTCTGTGTGTCATTATGACCAGCTTGTGTGTTTTTATTAAGTTTTTAGGACACAAATGAATATATTTTTTACGAATGTTTTTGTGGAAAAAATAACAGTGACAATAATGTGTGCCGAATCTTTTATACCTGACTAATTGGCATCTTTGAGTCACCACGGTTAGTTTAAATTGATGGCTGTCTGAGGTTATTTGTTGTGACATGTAGTTATATATCTAAAATAATTTGTCATCGTTGACTGTTAAAAATTATATTCAGTGTTTTACGGAAATTAGTAGAAATGTTACAGTTTTTATTTCATTTAGAATCTGATTGATTTGTCTATGTTACTGAACAGCAAACACCCCACTGTTCCCTACTTGGCGTTGGTCTTACGCTTTATAAAGAAATGATCATAACTTTCATTCAATGAGAAAGAAAACGAACGCGAGTATATTATTACGTTTTTGTATTGTTTATATTGCACTAATAATAACACGTTTTTATTCGTTTTCCGTAAAATATTGTAATTCTCTTTTGCATTGCAGAAAAAACTCATCTTTTTTTCATAACATATATAATAAATATTAGTGCAAATATTTTGTAATTTAGCAGTAGCAAATTAATTGGCATGTTTGAAAATACATTTTTTTTTTATTTTTCTATCTATTATTTAATTGCTTTAGTAGTTATAACTGGCTGTTTATAAAATATTTCTTGAAAACTATACTTAAGTTTCAACACTAGCAATTATAACCATGCCTCAATTAGAACAATAAAAGAGTCCAATTAATTCACTTTTAACATTTCATTTCATTACAGTTAGTCATATTCTGTTGGTTTGATTGATTGATTGTGTTTTATTAAAATCAAATGTTATGCATGACTAACATATCTCTCTAGATTGATGTTCACCGAAATATATAAAAAGACCAAATCATTTTGACCTATGACTCATAGTGATATACTGGTTTGTAGTGTGTTTATATAGTAGTATATACTTAAGATAACTCACTAGCTTCAACATCATGTACGTACTAGTTTTAAGTCTGGTTTTGTTCATAATTATTTAATATAAAATATATCATAAATATAAAACATTTGAAATTGTTTACAAAGAATAATTGCAAATTCTTTTCGTTGGCTAGTAACAATAATTTTTTTTATAAAATGACAGGCATAAAAATTGTGAAAGGAGTTAAAACAGATTTTAGAGATTTGAAAGTTTTTTGATTTTGAGTATATGTTGAATATTCATACGACTTTTACAATCTTGTATATATGAGAGTAAACTTGGTTAAAAGGTGATTCCTTCAATCTTGCTCAACATTGAAAACTAGTTTTTGTTAAACTTTTATGTGCCTTTTTTAGAAGTGACTGAGTTCAAAAAATAGCCTAAGACCAGAATGTCATGCCAACCATCCAATATGCTTAAGTTATATTTTTCAACATTCTTATAGTCTCTCACATACTAAAAAGTCATAAGCTTATTTTTAAACATTTCAATTGTATAACACAAAATCTACGTTAACTGTGTCTGTATTTACATTAAATGAGGACATAACTTTCCACTGTTTATAAGAAACATAGCCTTGTGGTTTATTGCTGATTGGTTGTTTCTTGTTGTTTGTAGACCTAATAATAGCTCTTAGCATCTAATGAAATACTATTTCAATCTTAAGATGTTACTATAATCACATTCCCAGGCTTTTATTATTTGTTAGACTGTATGGTGCTTAGGTGTGTGATAGGGAGCAGAGCTTTTAAAAGCTCTGTAAGTTAATAGTCATTCATATTTTCTCATACACAGAGTTATGTGATATCTAGTCAGTGAGCCTTATATTGTCAATGCACATAAGTTGTATTTGGGCAAAATTCCTTCAAATTGTAATCAGTGTCTGTTTTGAGTTCATCTTAGAAATAAAAAAAAATATTTTCAACGTAACAGATTACCTTATAAAATGTATATTCGATTTTAGACCACATGTTTATATAAGACATTAACATTTTATTTCTACAAAAATTGTCTGTAAGAACTTACTTATAAGTTCTTTGTCACTTAAGACTAATAGTATATCTATTTTCATCAATCATACAGATTTTCAGTAAATGATTATGCTGTAAGGCCTCTATGGTTTAACCAGATAGTGAAGTTAGATTAAGCTAATATATTTTCCTAAATAACAAAGATCATAACATGAATCACCACTGTTTCTATGATTGATTGTTGGTTAGTATATACCATGTGTAGATCTTTCTTGTATTCTACTTCCATTAATTTAATGTTATTTCACATAATAGGCTCGTCCAGACGTATCCCTGATAGGGGTCAGCTATGGAGGTCGGTGCGCGTGCTCTAGACGTGTTACCGCTTCTTCAAGAGCGGGTGGCGTCCCTCACAGGCGGTCGCGACCGCCGCGGGGGGCCCATCATATGGTTCCCCGCCAACTCAAGACGAGATCGAGTCGCCCCAGATGACTATAGGCGCCTACTCCACTATCTCATCAGCATACCTAGGTATCTTACGTCATATATTTTTACACACTATAAGTAATACAGGCTGCATTCAAATTGTATAGCCAGACAGTGATTTCTTACTAAATTGGACCTCTGCCATACTTTATCGTAGTTCGATTTGAAGGAAAACACAATAGGCTTCAACACGCTGAATTATTGTCTATAAAAATAATAAGTGGAGCGCCGATTGCAAAACGTGCAATTTGACTCATTGATTATCTAAAAACATTTTGCAGTAGTGTTTAACCAACGCCTCAACGTGACTCGTGGTAGTTGGATACCGTGATACTTATTAAACGATAATATCGATATCTGTTCTCAGTCCATGTCATGGGTGTACAACACTGTTTTAATGTTTAATTTTAATCAATTTGCAATTTGGACGTCATTCAGATCTCTAAAGAATATGCTGTTAAATGTCTGTGACATGGACCATCATATTACTATATCATAAACTTAGTGAAAATACATGTTATTAATATTAATAATCAGGGTTAATATTAACAATGAGGGTTATATTTTTTATACTAGTCACTTGTTTATAAGTTTAACGCAAAAGTGTATTAACGTTTACTTAAACAAGGAATGCACGTATTAACAAAAAATTGTAACGATTTAAATCTGCCAGCCATCTGTTTTACAAGTCTATAAATATTATAGGTATATTTTTGCGATATAGAAGTCCACATGAAGACAGAAAAAAAACGGTTTTGTTCGTGTTCTGCGTTTAAAAGTGGTTTTACAGCTTACCATAATATAAGTTAATAAGAGCTCGGTTGGTGTGTGCTATAATAACAGGTTTTTCGCATCATCATGATGCCTTCAGGGAATTCCATTCCTTATGTTTCGAGATGAGCTTAAAGCCTCCGAGAATTGCACAGTCTTCGTACAAATGAGCAATAACCTTTAATATATTTAATTACGGGACGCATGTAGCTAGACATATTCGTTTACAGCGAATTATTTTGAGATAACTTGCTGAGACTGGATGGACACTTCATTTTCTAAAATATGTGTACGTTTCACGTTAACGTTTAGTTAAGTAGATGTTCCAGTAGATATAACTATATATTCCTGTAGGAAGCGAACGTTCGCGCAGCAACTCGAACAAAGCGAGTAATTACAAGCATCCTTCCCTCCGCGAACATGATGCACAATAGACCATCTTTCCATTCAACCGTGTTCAAACGTCAACATTAAGTCTTTCTTAGGAACATTTTCAATTTTCGTTTCCGATTGCTGTTATGCTTTCATGTTATTGAAATATATCCTTTGTATATTATCGAATTATATATTAAGGATTTCAGAAAGTGTCAAAATAATTATGTAACATAAGTCCAAGTCCAAAACATTGACAGAGTATCCACTTTTTGTAGTGTAGTTGTGGTTAATCTGGCTAAATGTAGTTTATAAAACCTACCATCGAAAGTGGCAGTTTTAAATTGTAATATGCATATTTTGTTGTTATGAACTTTTACACTTGATTTTAATAGACTGTATGTATGTTTATATTTACCTTCACAGCGATTCCATTAGGACAGCTGGCTTCACAATCTTAATTGATATGAGAGGTTCAGCATGGGCCGCAATAAAACCAATACTGAAAGTTCTCCAAGAACATTTCTCTTCATCCGTCCATCAGGCACTCGTAGTTAAGCCTGATAATTTTTGGCAAAAGCAACGCACAACTATAGGAGCACATAAGTACAAGTTTGAGGTGAGTACACAATGACAGATACATTGATATAATAATTCCTTCTCACTCCTAATTATATACTTATATTTTGTATATATAGGTATTTAAAAATTTTAGAGTCTTTATTACATTATGAGGGTAATAGTCAATACCCGATACTTTAGAATTGATATTTTAGTGTCATATGTTTATCTTTGTTGACTAAAGCAATTTCTAATATTTGGCCAACCTAATTAATATATCATAACAATATGGTAGGTTACATTACAATCAAATTATCTGTGTTGTTTTGTAGGACAAATATGTGACTGCCTATATGGTTTAATATTTTGTTTCAGACGACCATGATTAGTTTAGAAGCACTGCCTAAAGTGATAGATTGCACACAACTGACACCTGACTTAGATGGTACTTTACAATACGATCATGCACAATGGATAGATCTGAGATTAGTAAGTACCTATTCCTAGTAGATTACTGTGTAGTCTAGTTATTCCAATATCCAACGTAATTCGTATTACGTGGATGCTCGAATCTTCTTAATTTCATTAGCTTCTATAAAGCATTAATAATTTGATCTAATTCAATCACTATTTCAGAATTCAAATTCAATATATGGATACAAACATAATTGTGTCACAAAGCTACAAGGCCTTGATTTTAAATATAATGACTGTGTGTAGGCTTTAGAGGAGTTGATGTGGCAAGCCGGGGAGCTCCTGGACCGGCTAGATGACCTGCAGGAGGACGTGGCGCGGGCGGACTTTGCGGACGATGTTACGGGCGCGCGGCGGGCCATTGACGCACATGCCGATATAAACAAACGGCTTTCGAAGGTCCCTGTAGATGAACTGGAAGCTCAAGGTTATTATGACACGTAAACATGCACTATATGCTTGCATAACTTCACATTGTTATTGCTGATACGACATTGGTATCTTACTATAAAATTAATGTGGCCACTTTGAATCATATTTCTCCGCTCGAAGTGTGGGTTTGCGCTGTACGTTTTCAGTAACGTCTAAATGTATCAACATGCATCAAACATTATAATTATTCCAAGGTGCTGTTTATATAACGTGGATGGCCGCTTCGTCATTTGGAAAGGTAGATTTCATGAATTACTATAATTCTTGAAATATTTTATGAAGTGTAATGCCCATACAAAATTAAAAAACTCAATAAGGCACATGGTTTCACCGTGAACCTCGTAAACATCCATATTTTTGATGTGAAACATCTGTAGCCGCGGGTAAAACCGATTGTTGGCGTGGCGACGGGTCGTCACGGCAAGCGTGGCCACGCTATAATATGATGGAACTATTACAGAAGTCACTGATTAGAAGAATTGACTAGTCGCAATTTGAAATAAATTTTTATTTTTTTTATTTTTGTATTTAATGAAAATAAATGTTTATTAAATAAACAGTCATCATTTTGTGGAAAAAATTCGTAATATTTTATTTTTTCATTATGGTCGTAATATTTCATTCGTAATATTTTATTCATATTTAGTTCCTGTTGTAATCTGTTCTTTGATGCATATGACTTGTACAAAATAATTTCAATGTTTCACATCTGCCAAGCGTACCGTGACGGCTCATTTTAAGCTGTATAATAACTCAGTCAATTATAAGTGCCAAGTTTAATTATTTATAACGATTAATTTGATTCGTTTCAAAAGTCCGATGCTTATATTTATGAAAAAGAAATAGCTATAAATGTGCAATTATTTTATACTGAACACTTGTATATTCTTATAATTTTTAACATTCCATACTTGTACGAGAAAACATAGTAATTGTGAGAATAAAATCTTAAGGAACGTTAGAGGACGTCCATTAATTACGTGAGGCGTTCAGAGGGAGGAGGAGGTCAAGTCGAATCTCATCTAATTTTACTTTGGGGAGAGGGAGGGTCTCGGCAAATATTACGTAATTTTTTTTCGCAAGAAACAGTGCAATTGCGAGGGGATTTACTAAAATATGGCCAAATCAACTAAACTGGACTTCTGGACTGAATTAGAATGAGTATTCTTTTATGAATCTTAGTAGTAACGATTTAAGCATTTTATTGTTTACATTCACTGTAACTCTAGTCTTCTTACTCGGTAAACTTAAGTAGTAGTCTTGATTAGTCGTAAATAAAAAAATTAAGCAAATTATTTTTGTCTTTTTAGAATAAATCCGATACATTTGCGAGATGCATGCATTTTGAAAAATCTCATGTGAGAATGGAGTGTGATGGAGGAGGGTTGAGGAAAATCTCACGAAATCTCACCAGGGGGAGAGAGGTGTCAAAAAACTCTAAAATTACCTCACGTAATTAATGGACACCCCCTTATCTACAATGTTGGCTTGTATGTTGAACATAAAAAAATATATATATAATTTATTTCCACCTTAACTGGTATGAGTACCTGTTCTATGAGATCGAATATACTGGTAATGATTTTTAATAAGTTAAGCCATGGAAAACAAAGAACTTGTAATATATTATGCATTGATTGTACTATGCTCTAACACGAATCTGCATTCAAGATGCAAGATTCCCTCTTACGTTGTTTTTCAAGAATGCCTACGTTAGGAGTAAGAAACGAATAAATTAAGCAAATTTCACCACACACTGTACAATGCCAAGAATCATTTTGTTTTCACACTCTCTGGCCGATGCTTAATTAGAATAAACACTTTCGAGTCAATTTATTAACTTCAGCTTGTTGGCTTTATCGGTTTTATGCCGGGAAGTGAAATCGGGCGATACCGTTTTTTTTTAGTAGATTTCTTGGTATTATTTCGAAATGTGAATTATAATGGAGTTGCGATTATATTTAAAATATATTGGTTTACCTTCTTTAGTTATTACACTGATAGTTTTTAGCTCAGTTTTTGTTCCTTACCTGAATACGTAATATTACAAGGTTTGTCAATCTACAATCATTGGAATTAAAACTGTAAGTACGTAAGAATCATATTCAATGGTTAAGTTAATATCAACTTTATACAATTCAATGCGTTATCTGTTGCTCGGAACCATTAGTTTCATGTTGCATTCACAACAGCCCAAGTAGAATGCGAAGATTGCAAGGGTTTTATATTCGTGTATTATGACGCGATTTACCACGGCTGACTGGTTGGAAACCGGTAGTAGTAGTACGGAGTCAAGACGTTGGTTTCAGCATTGTACGTCCAGTCATTGTACAATGTATATCATCGTTGAATTTGCGCGTTTAATTCTGGGTGTTTATACATTACAAATGAAAACATTTCTTTAGCATCAGTTTTATTGGCGAAAAGTAACTAACTCTCATTCGCGGTCGATTGCAGTTTTAGACAAGAACCGCACGTCGGATGTTTCGTAATATATTGAAGGATGTTAGTGCATAGACATGTGTTTTGATTGTTTACGATATGCGATGGAGCACGGTATGATATTTTGTTTTGTAATATCGTGAAAAAACTGACCCCATTCTGTCTTATGGTATCCGTAGCGAACGTTTATTTACTAAAATTTATTTATATTATATTTTTGGACGTTTAATAGTAATGTTTTCTTGGTTGATCTTCTGTAAACTCAAATCAAACGGTTAGTGGTATATAGGTTAAATAGAAAGTAAATTAAATAAAGTACAGTTGATTAATTTATCTCTTTTTAAAACAGAGCAAGTCAATCTGTTACGTATGTATTATACAAATGTATATATACATGTATTTGTACATACATATATTATTGAAGATAATGTTGATAGAGATGGTATAGTATGGTTTGAAGGTATTATCTTGTAGTTGTTGTTAGTGGTATCCTTGTTGATGGAGTGGTTGCGAAGCGCGACTGCATATGGAGAAGTCGGGTCGGGTACTATTGTATTTTCTAATTTAAGATTTTCTAGTTGACATTTCTTGTGGTGGCTCGAAGTTTGAATATGTACCCGAAACGCGGGAGAGTATTACACTTCTTTGCTTATCCCTTCGAAGATTACAGGCGTGTTGTGAAGTAAGGATCTTATCATGTAGAAAATTAACATTCGTTTTGAAATCTGTTTGTGTGTTAGGAGAGCGCGTGCTGCAAAGGCTGGAGGCGGCGGAGACTGCGTGCTCGGAGGCCAGTGGCAGCAGCGGCGAGGCGGCATTCCACTGTGGCTCGCCCGGCGCCGTGCGTGCGCAGCTCTCCGCCGTCCGCTCCGCGCACGCGCATGCGCACAAGCTCTGGCAACATAAGAAGATGCAGCTCGACCAGTGCTTCCAGTTGCGGCTCTTCGAACAAGATTGTGAAAAGGTAAAGTTACGAATTATACCATATTCATCTTATATCTGATTGGAACTGGCGGGCCTGTCAGTTATTGTAAAAGAAATCAGTCCAGTTAATGTTTATACCAAGCGACGTCAAGAGCAGAGCGCTGTGAAACAATTTTTTTTTTCAGTTATTTCTCGATATCCACTTCACATATAACACATCTATGAAGAGAAAACAATTTGTTATGCCAGGTCCATTGCGGGGTAGGCAGAAAGCATTGGGGCCAAATAACTCTATGCTTACAAACCGAACGTATTTCTTCTAACTTGGTAACTCTTTTGAAACACGCACCATGATATATGCAAAATAACATTTATTTACGCAATAAATAGGGATAGGCTAAATGTGGCACTTTTTCATCAAAATATCTTAATGAAATCGTTTTCTTTTTCTGTTTCAGATGTTGGAATGGATTGTAAATCATCGAACAGCGTTTCTATCAACTTATGTAGAGATCGGTCGGTCATGTACAGCCGCGAAACGACTTCAAGAAGAACATGCACGGTGAGATGATAATATTAATTGTAATATTATTTACTTTGTTAACTATATGATTTTTATTCTATTATGTCGCAAGAGCCTTTGTAAACAATTTCTTTTTTTTTAAATCTAGTCTCTCGTAGCTAAGTAATAATGAATAGCAGAATTATAGAAATAATTAGTAGAAGGAATAATAATAAATACAAACATTATTCTCAATTAATAAATACAATTACACACAAAAGATAATGAGAGGATAGAGCAGAGGTTTTCTGCGATAGGTACATTACTGGTAATTATATCGCCATCCGCCAATTAAATTTTTAACACTAAGAATATCGCATTGAACTAAACAAGATTTCTATCGGGAAGTTAATCCTAATAGTGAGGTTTGAAGTAGTAGAATCATTGGTAATATTGATTTTTAAATGAAAAGGATTCATTGGAGATCGGTTGGTTCTTTTGTAAGATACAACGCCAATTGAATAATATTTTACGTCCAGCCTGTAAGAGATAAAACTTGAAAAATAGAAGTGCTGCTTATATTTGAAAGATTTACACATTTTCGTTTTCATTTTTTTTTATGTATGATAAGCAGGAAAGCGCGGTTGTGACACAAGATAAGATTATGTATGACTACAAAAATCCTATTCACTTTTGTTTTGAAGAATGCTGAGTTATATGTGCTGGGTAAGAATAGGGAGGCAGATAGGTTGTTCCACTTTTGGTCAAAATCAAAATGTCATTCATAGATATAATACATATTAACACATATTTTGAGAATTTAAGGAAAATCAATCAAAATTAAAAATATCCTAAACATGATAATTAGTGTACAACGAAACCCCGATCACTAACCGAAACTGAAATTTAAAGTGACATCACTTGTTTTTACCTATTTTCTGATCGATGCTGCTCTACCTCAAAAATCGTTATTTTGTTTTATTATACTATGTATATAATTTGTGGAAATAAGAAAAATCAAACAAAATTAAAAATCATTTTAAACATAATAATTACTGCGATCCGAAACCCGTTTTCCAGCCGGAATAGAAACCATTATCTTCGTTCTTCCTCGGTGTTGACGGCGGTTGTATAGGAATATAAGACGAGTGGATGAAGATGATACGTAACATTTTTTATATTTTTTCCTTTATAAAATACTTTCCTTTATAATATGTCAATTTTATAATTAAACACTGAAATATACATTAGGCCGTCGTGGGACGCCAGGCAGTTGTGAAACATCTAAATCAAGATTGAAATTTATAATTAATAAATACCTATAAAGAAATATGAACTGAAATAACGGAAATATAGAGTTTAATTAATAAAATAGATTTATTTTTCTTATGATTTGAATTGTAATAATAATTACAGAATACGAGTATTTCTTAATATGTGTAATTCTTCTGTACTGTTCGTTCTTTGTTACCTAATTCCTCTTTAACGGCTAACGGATTCATGACTTCTCTGATGTTCTGATGATATGTTTTGTGTACGTTCGAGTGGGTCCCTGTAAAGTTTGGATCCACAAATGGATCTGGTAGATGGCGCTGCAGTCGGTGAGATATCCAAAACGATGACTCAACCGTAGATTCGTAAGAAGTAACTATGAAATAGCAAAATTTAAAAAATGCATTTGACTGCCTCGTTGGTCGAACGGTTGCAAGCGCGACTGCCGATCGGGAGGGCCTGGGTTCAAATCCCGGGTCGGGTGGGTACTATTGGATTTTTCTAATTTAGAATTTCTAGTATGGAGTGTGGATCTGTGCGCGGTGTATGGCAATAGGCTCACCACCTATTCCATGGGATTTAAACGTAACTGGTGAAACGTGGGAGTGTACTACACT
>DWED01000491.1:0-11098 GCA_018245795.1 Protelbella ruficauda | reverse complement strand
TTATTTATTTACTCTTTATTGCACACCATAAACAGGCATAACAAAGGGCGAACTTAATGCCTAGTGGCATTCTCCATTTCTGGTTCGGGTACTATTGGATTTTTCTAACTTAGGTTTTCTAGTAGAAATTTCTAATAGTGTCCCAGAGTCTGGACCGGTGCCCGGTGCCTATTCCTTTGGGGATTACAGAATTCATGGATTACCTTTTAAGAAATATCGAACTGGTAAAGGACAAGTAGAAATATAATAGTACATTTATTATTTATACCTAAAGGACTTTTCGTTTAGCTTGAGGTATACATATTTTTAGGCGGTTTCTCAGAAAATAATTTTATATGGCGATGAGTAAGTCATCGCTAAGAAGTGTGGTCACCCTTCGAAAAGACATCAACTGAACTAATGTTGGGGCATTAAGATTAAGGACACATCTAGTTGCTTTACCGGAGATCGTGTTTTTTATATCACTATTATATTTTCAATGATTGCAAGTGGGGTACGAAAAGTTACAATCATACTGTGTTCTGCGGATGTGGCATTTTGAAATTTATTTTTTACCTATTACTTAATGTAATTTGTTACGAATGCTACCCGAAACTTAGGAAGTACATTACAAAAAAGCCTAGGAAAGTGGTTAGATATCGTCTTAACTAAGTCTTCGGTGTAGTGCCAATTAAATATCGTAAAGATATTAAAATTCGCCATTACCACCATCAAAGTATTATTTAAGAAAGAAATGTTTAGAGAAAGAATGTTCTTTATTAGTAGTTTTGTATCCAAAGATTGTTTGTAGGAAGAAAAAAAAATAGATAAACAAACCCATGGGAAAAACCACAAGTCATGTTATAATAATAGTTTATTCATCATTTACAAAAATTTGTTACATATGACAAGTTAGTGGCTCCAGCACTCACACTGATATATGTAATATATTTTTAGTTCTAACACTAATTAGCTTACTAACAAATTTGAAATACCTTATTATTTTATCATTTATAGATACACTTTACAGGTTAATGAGACTGATGAATGTGCATGTACGCGCGTGCGTGTGTGTATGTGTGCGTGCGGGTGTGTATGTGTGCGTGCATGCGCATATATGCGTTTGTGTGCGCGAATAGTATTTGTCATTAGATTTTACCCGTAACCGAACGCCAGGAGTTCGAATCCTAACATATTTCTGACCTTGACGGGTCTCATGATACGCCAAGCTTTCCCAAATAGAACGCATGAGTCATCTGCCTACATTGGTAGTATAAATGGAGAATATAATATATTGACGTCTTTGTAACACAAACCAATTTGATTTACTAATCAACGTTTCATAAGTATTTTTGTACGTACATACATTTGTACGTACATTTGATGATGTATGGACGTATCTCACGTATAATTTTTCCAGGGAGCCGGAAAAACATCGCAAGTTAAGTCGATATGGAATTTAATCAGTTTTGTTCGCTGGAAAACTGTATCCATATCTTCGTAATCTCAGTTCCATCATTACGAGCGTACTCACAATCGGTCACCTTGACTTTTCCCGATCGGTATGGAATAATTTGACATAATACCGCGTCTAGAGATCATTATGGCGTCATTACGACAACGGTTTGGGCCAAGATTCTATTCCGCTCGTGTTTTTGTTCCACACCTCTGTTTAAGTGCACTTTTTGCACTTATAATTTGTAAACCACGAAAAAGGTTTCTACAATGTTATTTTAGAAGGGAATTATTAATAGACCGTGCAAATGTTACTTCGTGTACAAAATATAAGGAGCATGTGGATGGATAGATATGATTTAAAATCTAGTTAAATAGATAGTTGTGGAGTACTTTGTCACCATTACATTATTGAATATTAATTCATGTACTGTCATATATCATTAGACATAACATATTTTACATAATTTTAAAATTAAGTTGAATTGATGCTTACCCCAAAGTTTCATTACCTTCTAGGTCGGTAACAGGAAAAGCACAGCAAAATTAACTAATTCATCTTGGAAATATTGTTTAGAAGTATTAAGACGTCCTCAGAAACGGCGTTTGTTAGTACCACAATTCTTACCAAGATTAAAAAAGAAATATCAATTGACTTGTATGTGAATTAATAACATTATAAACGTAACATCACGTCTGTAATCCCCGAAGGGATAGGCATAGGAGTGTATTACACCCCCACGTTTCACCAGTTACGTTTACTCGTAAGTTTAAGTCCCATGGAATGGATGGTGAGCTTATTGCCATACACCGGGCACAAATCCAGACCCCGAGTCAATACTAGAAATTCTAAATTATAAAAATTCAATAGTACTCGACTCAGGATTTAAACCCAGGACCTCCCGATCGGCAGTCACGCTTGCAACCACTCAACCAACGGGGCAGTCAATAACATTATGTTTCCGTATAAAAACCAATGGAAATTAATTTACACTTACAGAGTTATCACAAAATACGTAAGTGATTTCTTTCGAGGAAGAAGTAGAAGGTACGTAAGTATGATCAAAAGAAAAGTAGAGAGAGATGTAGTGAATAATCATTTTCTTTCTGATAATATTTAAACAAAACTTGGAACGAACTTTATCGATTGAAAGAAACAAATTCTTTAACCCTATAGAAGTATTAAATTTTGGAACACTACACACGGATTTACCAAGTCTGCCCTTTGTTCGAGTTTGTTTCTATTGTCTGCTTATAAAAGTTTTTTTTTATCATATGATAGGCTAGCGTTTGGCCGCGATCTCGCCTGATAGAATGCGCGGATGCGTCCTAAGATGGAGCACGCAGGCCTAGGAACAGCCTATCCACGCTTGTTTTGAAGAGTCCTAAGTTTTGTGTGTTCGGAAACAAACAAGTCTTTATTTCATTATTATTTGCTGAGATTCCACGCAATGCTAAGAAAATAAGGCTTTTATTCTATTATTATCCATTAGGACATGACGTCCTGAAGACATAAATAAGCCACATAAGTATTAATATAAGAACTCTCATCAAGGTTCTGTCCTTTTCAAAGTCATATCAACACGTAAGCAGATCGGAATATTGAAATAAAAATTACAGGTGGGTCCAAGAATAGTATTCTTATGTCTTAAAAATTAATACCTAATTATACAATATCTGCTAAGACATAACATCGTAAATGCGTTTTTAAAGCTTTAACCAGTTAACCCTGGTGCTAAGGTTAGTTACAAAGGTTTTGGTTACGACCCAAACAGATTCTCCTATTAACACTTCGTTTTATTGTGGTCATCGCCCCGCGGAGAAGCCTATGCCGTACGTTGGAATAACAAAAACTAATTTAACGATAGTTTTATTACATAGATATTTATATAATAACTTAATTAAATTTATAACTTAGTTTATCCTTACTTGAAACGTATGAAAAACCACAAGTAAGAAATCAAAGCAAATATATAAATTACAAAATATTATGTCGAAAATTATAGAAATACTTGTAGTAAAAAGAAAAAAAAAACATAACGTCACGCCTGTAATCCCCGAAGGGGTACAAAGAGGATAATCTAATGTAATGAAATGTATACTCCCACATTTCACCAACTACGTTCCCATGGCATAGGTGGTGAGCCTATTCCCATACACCGGGCATAAATCCAGACTCCGAGTCACTATTAAAAGTTCTAAATTAGAAATCGAATAGTACCCAACCCGGAATTTGAACCCATAAATAACCTCCCGATCGGCAGTCACGCTTGCAACCACTCGACCAACGAGGCAGACACATCAAATAATTTTTTTATATTATATGTTATTATTATTATTGTTACGTATAGGTACGTAGATTGGCTGCTGGGAACGATGCAATGTACTCACAGAGGATGACGAGTAAAAGATGCTTTCAGAGTGCACAAACTGTTTATTTACTCTCTATTGTATCGCTTGTATTCGCAGAAATTGCTTCCATTTATCGCTTGTTGAACCTCTCTTAAACGCTTCCAATACTGTTCTGTGTCGACTGCGGCGCGCACACGGCTTATATAGCGTTTTAGCGGATTCCGGTAAATTCCAAATTGTTCCAAGATTTTTCTAGAAAGCAAGCTCCGCCCACACGCCGGCCGTATTAATTTTGTAACCAACTCCGGCCGCCAAGCGATAATCGATCTTAACTCTTTACGCGTGAGGTCCCATCTCACTCTTCGTGTTATGTATTCTTATATGTATAGCTTTATGCAATACATAACCATAACGAAGTTTCGGGATCGTTCACTATCGTTCGTAACACTACTCTTATATCACTTATATGTATACCTATGTATATGCAATACATAACGAACAACGATCTTTCGTGATACTATCATCCATAACAATACATTACATGTAAATTGAAATATCCCTGCTACATTTTTATAGACATGAAGGTACAGAGCCGGAGTCCGACGTAATTCTGGAGTATCGAGTGGATGGTTTACGACCTGCCACTGCATATGCGTTGCGGTTAGCAGCCGTCAACGATATTGGAGATAGCGAATATTCCGAATCCGTTATTGTTCAGACTTTGGAAGAAGGTAAGTTAACACTTTATATTCCCTTTAGAAAAGAAACATGACAATTTATATTCCCTTCAGAAAGGAAACTTGACAGTTTATATTCTCTTCAGGAAGTAAATTATATTCATATTTTATGATTGTGCAACTTTCCATTATTTGACCTACCTGTTTTATTTTATAGCTCCGTCAGAACCACCCCGAAATGTTGAAGTTCAAGCAGAAGCTCCAGGAGAATTACTTGTGAAATGGCAGGTAATGACTGCTTTCTTTACTCATTTTATGATTAAGACTTAATCGTCCTCATAGGCGTCTTAAAATTATTTTTTTTGTTACCATGCATTCTTTACAAGACAGTGTAATACAGTGCAGTAGTATTTATGTAACTCGTGTCTCTGAAAGTTGCTTGTGTCGAGTACACAAACCAACAAAACGATTCCTTAAAAATATTCAAAATCTATAATTTAGTTCGTTCCACCAAATTGACAATAGACAAATATTTGTACATCTATGTACATTTGCAGTCCCCACCCCAAGAGTCGTGGAACGGAGAACTCATAGGTTACGCTATATGGTGGCGCGGTGAGAACACGTCCCGCGCGCTGACAGTGGCGGGCTGGGCCGCCACCCGTGCGCGCTTAGCGGCGCTGCGGGCGCACGCCAGGTACGAGGTGCGCGTTCGAGCCGTCAACGCTGTGGGCGCCGGGCCAGCCTCAGCGCCTCTCGCTACCACTACTCTCGAAGACGGTACGTGAAATTGTTAAAGAGAAACTTCTTTATCGACGTATAAGAGAAATTTAAAAAAGAAATCGTCACGATTTTCGGTTACGCGCCATGTTGTTTTTTTTTATCAAAGTCCAGTATAGTGACGTAAAGAAGAACATATTAGTTTGAAAGTGATAAAATAAAAAGACTTATTCATATTCAAGTGAATTTATAGTAAAAGTGAGAGTGATTATATATTTCGTTTGATAAATCCAACACGTGAGCGTGATTTTAATATTTACTTGAGGTTAACCGCACTTTTTGATTGAAAGTATCATTTAATGTATATAAATGTATTAAAATTAGCAAGTATTAAGAAATATGACTGTAAATGTAGTAAACATTATTAATTCTAGAAAGAATAAAAAAAAACAATTTACATAATATTTTAAAAATAAAACGAAACGCAATTAAAAAATAAAAATATTTATTATACATACATCTTTTTTAATTATTCGTTATTAATGATTTATCTATTCATTTTGAATTCTATAAAATCTTTGCATGTCTACAAGATTAACTCTCATAATATAATTGTATTACTTTGAATAGATAGTTCCAATTATTTACTCATAACTTGGGTAATTGAGTAAGTTATTAAATATCTGCTTTGAATTATTGTTATAAAGTTATGACATGAAATATGAATATTAAAGTTCGTTATGTATTTTTTCTTAAGCCTTATCAACCCTATTTCTGTGAAGTTGTAAATAGTAGAAAAATGATAAATGTCATAAAGAAGTTTCACTTCTTACCTGTGTATTCTGGTACACACACATTTTATTTTTTTATAGTATTTATAAATTTAAGGTTATTAGATATTTCCTAACCCATATTTATAACAACCTAGGTTGACGGGTTAAGATTGCCATTTGGCATTAAGTCCAGCCTTTGTTAACAGCGATAAAGATTTAATAAATCAAATTTGTATTTCAGTAAAAAAGGTAGCTAAATGTTTTATGACTTATCGTATCTCGCCACATTGACTATTACTATTGAGTATTAAGTATTAAATAGCACTGTGTAATAATACCTACTGAATATTTACTATTGAGTACTCGAAAGAAATAATTAATATGTCATTGTAATATTTCTAATAGTTCAATAAAAGGTACTTATTATTTCAGTACCAGAGGCGGCGCCACAACACGTCCGCTGCGAGCCGCTATCCGCCCAGTCTCTGCGCGTCTGGTGGGAACCACCTCCACCAACCACTCGAGGCGGGCTTTTGCTGGGATACGAGATTACCTACCAGGTAAATCTGAGTTCAATATTTATTTATATACTATCAGAATAAATATAGAACAATATATTATAATGACCTATATTTTATTAACATAAATGACAAATTTGCCTGAAAGTGTTACATGAAATTCTTTGGAATGTTGCAGGCAGTGGACACGCCCGAGGGCACGTGGGAGCGGCGACGGTCGGGCGGCGCGGAGGCGCTGGTGTCGGGGCTTCGCGCCGGAAACTACTCGCTGCGCGTGGCGGCGCGCACGGCGGCCGGCGCCGGCACGCACGCGCACGCCCACTGCTCTACGCTCGATGACGGTAACCACTGCGAACAATATTTTTTACAAGTCACGTGGGAACGCAACTGCCAAATACCACATTGACTTTTATTGAGAAAAGTGTTTGATATAAAGGTACGAGCGTCATCACCATCAGTCAAAATCTAAAGCATACATTTTTAGAAAATTCTCGTACCATTTAAATATACCTTTTCTTGTACTAAGTAATCTAATCTTCCAGTTCCAGGACCTCCACAAAATATAAAGGCATTGGCAAATTCAGAAGACTCAATCATAGTGAGCTGGCTCGCCCCAACAATAAAAAACGGAAGGATCAGACATTACACCGTATATAACAGACCACAAAGGTCGGTGAATTTTATACATACGTACAATACTGCCACACAAAAATGAAGTACTTATTTCAATTAAAAAAATACTTTTTAAGATAAACAAACTCATAAATTGACCGAATTCTAACATGACAAATTTAGCATAGTAAGATATTAATTATTATTTTTTTAACTGCCAAGTAAAGTTGTTACGATACAGGACTGGTCAGCACTCCCACATGATGATTCTGCACTCTGCCGAGGAAGAGGAGTACCATGTGGAAATTCGAGGATTACAGGAGCATCAGATGTATGAGTTCTGGGTGACAGCTGCCACTGCGGCGGGCGAGGGAGAGATGAGTGTCATCGTCTCTAAAAAACCCAACTCTAGAGGTAAATTAAAATTAAGTAAATAAAGCTACTAATTTAAACGTAATGTTATCTGTTTATTTTCACGTAACGTAACACACTCCCACGTATCACCAGTAACGTTTAAGTCCCATGAAATAGGTGGTGAGCCTATTGCCATACACCGGGCACTATTCCAGACTCCGAGTCACTACTAGAAATTTTAAATTAGAAAAATCCAATAGTACCCGACCCGGGATTTGAACCCAGGACCATCCGATCGGCAGTCGCGCTTACTACCACTCGACCAACGAGGCAGTCTAAAGTCTAGTCTAAAGTCGAAAAACCAAGTTTTTAAATTTCGAATCTTGGGAAAAATGGTTTTATATGGCGACATAAACTGTATTAGAATCTGACTTATTGCGATAATGAACTCAGTATGCACAAAGACAACACAACAGTAATATTTTACTATAAATAATATATGTTATAATCGGTTGGATTCGAAGAGCTGAAGATCGAGCTCAGTGACGTGCTATTGGAGAGACCATGTTTAGCAGTGGACGGGAGTAGGCTGATGATGATGATGGTGAAATAGTATATATATGTTATATACATAGTGTATTATGTACAATGGCGATCTTATACCTACAAGATATTTTTTCTAGCCAATCAACTGCACGTAAGAAAACTTAAGAAACAAACAGAAATGTGTATTTACAATATGCGTAAAATATTGAGAGAGTAAATTAAATATAAATAAAAAAGAGTAACCAAATAGTCAAATAATAACTTGGATAATAACTATAGACCACTATAGACTAAATCATAGACAAGTAATAGCCTCATACGTACTTTGTCTATGATCGGATAGCAGTAGTAGCAAAAATCGATCATATTGCTAAATATTATTTGTAATGGCCACAAAAAAAAAAAAAAAACTACATTTCCTGTTAACTATTATCTATAATTTAATACGGTTGGGTCATCAGTATTGCATTTAACACGTGGATTAACCTACTACTGTAATAATTTAATACGCAACTTATGTAAATGGATTAAGAAACTTACAATTTAGTATTGGAGAATAGATATTTAATTCTGTGGGTCTTTTAACTTACATTGTATTTCGACAATTGTATTAATATCTATGATATTTTATCAGTCAGTGATAAGATTAATTGATAACGTTGGGCTGTGTAGGTAAATCTTGTTTATTTAGTTAATTGAACATAATTTTTTATACCATTTTTTGTTCATATAGTTTTCTTGTAAAATTAATTAAGACCATGCATTTTTCATGTGTAATATCAGGATAATCATAATTGTAACTTCATTCTAACAAATTTCAAATAGTCGTGCAAGAAAATATTTTACACAACAAACTACTTAAACGACGCAAAAATTAAAAAAAATAAAGCGAAAAAATATTGTACTACCAAAATTAAAAAAAATATTTTCTGTCGTATAATTGAATATTATTGTAATGTAATTCTTTCTTTTCTTTATGGCGTACGTTAATACTTATTTCCGATGGTCTCAAGCATTGTTACTATGAAAGAAGACTCATATCTAACAGCGAAATGATAAAGGTGTGGATGACGTTCACTGAACATATAACGTCGATAGAAAGCAGAAAATAATAAAATGCTTTAATACAGAATTTCTGCGCTATTTCGTAATAAGAATATAAAGTATAAGTTTGTTATTTTTCAATTGCTCTCAAACAATGGGTCGCGCGGTGGCTTTTGTTTGTCCATTGCGATTTCATCTTTGTGCGACGTCACGTAATTTCCTCTGCAGGCGAAATAATTGACCCTTCACATTATACGCGAGCTAGAAGCTTTAAGTACTATATGTTACATTAATGATTAGATAGAAGCTTTAAATAATTTATGATACATTTGTAAAATATAATCGTTTACTCATCAAGACACAAAGAAAGTTTCGTCGTAACTCATTAAGAATTGCTCTCGTTTTTGTGTGATTTTGCTTATAATCCCTGCGCTGGACATGCGGCTTGGGGTCGCAGAGCACAAATTCCCACACCGCCGAAGTTGCTGTCCGTTGATGACCAAAGCATAGTTATGCTTAAACACATACGGATGGATAAAAGCCTTAGGAAAAGCTATTAGGGATTAGGGATGCAGATTACAAAATCGGCCTCAAATTTTTACTTTTATAGCTGTAAATGGACATGTTGCCTTGCATTTATACTTATTAATATTTACACTTGTAGTATGTAGAGTTCTTTATACCTGCAAGTTTAAACGATTGTAGAGCCTACATATGTATAACATCCGCCGGTAAAACACATTAACCACCTGCCTTTGTAGTTGAATATGTTTTACCTCATTGGTTATGAAGGTTCAAGGCTAACGGTTAAGGTACCTCTGTGAGCCCTTAGTAAGCAACACTTAAAGTAACATTACAGCAACCTAAAAATGAAATAACATAATATAAAGCTTGTTTTTTCCCGAAGGGGTAGATATATGTAGGTGTGAATACTCCTACTTTTTACACTGGTTATGTTATACGTACCACAGAATTGGAGGTAAGCCTGGTAAGCCATATACCGTTCAGAAATCTAAACACCGTGCTACTACTAAGAAGTTTTGAATAAAATACCCAGCGCTAGGTACTTCGTGCGACCCGGGAATCAAACCCAGGACCTCTTGCTCGGCCACCACGCTTGCAACCACTTGATCAAGGCGGCAATGAAAATATACAAAAACAGTAAACATTTATTTAAATAGTTTAGACTGGGGAAAAACATAGTTGAGTTAACTCGGAACATAACTGAATAATGTATACATTTTCCCATGTTAGATTTAACGGTAAACATTTCACTAATATAATATGATATTGCAAATAGGACATACATTTAAATGTGGGCAGGTAAAGGGTTATTTGATTATAAATATGTTTATTATTCATCAGCAAGATCGTGAGCAACCGGCGTGATAAATTAGATCTGATCGTTAGGACCTGCATTTTCAAATAATACACAAGTTATCCATAATTTATGAACAATATCAGAGACCTTCACCTTTCTGCAATCCGTTCTCTTTTTAAATAAAACATTATAACCTTAGATATTTTCTAAAAATAGCTTCAACCTGCTCTATATCCTGTTTTATACCGGAAGTTAGATTTGAGTACAGATATTCACGACATTTGCTGTACCTGTTCATTTAACAGGAAAAATGTTGACAGAATGCGAATACATAAATAAATATTTTTTTTTATTTGGAATTAAATACATTGAGTGCCGAATATATTTCTGTACATTGACAGTGTTCTGTGATAAAAACGATTTATTCATAGGTTAGTTTAGTTATAGTACTTAGTTAATTATCTGATGCTAATTTATGTACCGAACATCTATCCTGTTAAAAGAGATTTCTAGTAGTGGCTAGGAGTATGAATCTGTGCCCGCTGTATGGCAGAAGGCTCACCACCTATGCCATAGCAGAATATAAACGTAACTGATGAACCCGTTCCCGGGCGAACTTGTCAGGCTGGCGACGAGCTCCGAAGAGGAGGAAGGCGACTAGGCCAGCAAGTAGGCGGGAACGCGGTATACGCCTACCACCACCGCGTAAAGCGGGGTGTTAACCACCTTGGAGCAGTTGTCCCCACG
>DWED01000490.1:0-11100 GCA_018245795.1 Protelbella ruficauda | reverse complement strand
TATATATATACGATGCGATTATTGGTGACGATGACAACTTTATAATAAAATGACAGATTATACATCGTATATTACGTCTGTATGACACACATATAATTAATACATAAATCTGTACATTTACATAACATAAATGTTTTTTATCTTTATTTGTACAATGAAACATTGCGTGTAATTTTCCCATGTACATGTAATTATTTTATACGTATTTTCTTTGCTAGTAGAGTAAGCATTATCAGTGATATACAGCACACAGGTGACGTGATAAATCCATACTCATATCTTTTTATACTTTACTTTACTTTTCATTCGTTATCACAACGGCTTATCGTTGCATTGTGACCGAATTAGGTAGATTGATCGATTAATGGATTGATAAGTCAACATTGGCGGTTAAAAGGTCATTATTCTAATCGACGACAGATAAGACAGTCGCCAGGTATATGGAGATGTCTGTTACCTTTGCACCGCACAATTTAGCGCTGAATCTCAAGACCTGAATTGTGTCAAAGGTTTTGCTATCGGCAAAAACCGGTTAAGACCCATGAGAATCGTGATATTGTAGTGGCTGCGGTGGGATATGTGGGTTCGAATCCCATCCAATAACATTTCTTTGATGAACATGAGTGCTCTTCACGTGAAGTACATGTGAAAAAAATATCAATACGTCGATTTAGATATTTGAGTATATTGTTTGTCACTTGTCTACTGATCATAGATAACTTAGCTGATTCTAGTTTAATACCACATGATCGTCGAAGTTTTACGTCGAATAATTTACTTGAATTGCTAATTTCGCTAATGTTAAACTTTCCTTTAATCTTTAAGGAGTTTATTATTCATGTATACGTATATTATATAGATTGTAATCATATATCTTATAAGAGAAGTATCTCCCACAATTAGCAGTCATTGGCCTTGGAATTACGAAACTCAAACAATGGTAACCAAAACTGTGCGTTACTGCGAACTGTTAATTCAATTCTTTATAAAGCGGGTGATCTTATGGCCTGTCAATAAAGATGCGAGCAAGTTGTTGAACCTTCGGCCTTTAATGGGTCGCCTGTGTTAATCTTTGTACAGTTGCAATGTTATCGTGACCTCATGCTCATTATTTCCTGAGTTATCTTACAGCTGACTTGGCATTTAATCGTTATGGTGTACGGAATTTGTTTTATTCCTTGAACAAATTGTAACACTGCATTTCGTCGTAGGTAGCCTGTATCGTGTTGGCTTTTCAAAATAAAAATGTAGGAAAATGTAAAGCAAAAATTTAATTATGAAAATAGTAATACAATGGCTTAATCTTTCTGTATTCTATAATTGAAAAAAAAAAAACGTAACTTTACGTAATCCCCGAAGAGGTAGGCAGAGGAGTGTTGTACACTCCCACATCATATATATATATATATATATATTTTTTTTTTTATTTTTTTTTTTTTTTAATAGCCAATGGTTTCCGTCTGGCTACAATATTACTTAATGGTAAATGAGATGTAGCATAGGATATAGCCACGCTTGCCCAGAAAGTGTCTATTAGCTCTTATTCTTAGCTTATTCTTATTTTATATAGAGTTTTATGTTGTAGTATGTTAATACCACGTACTCGTATCGTAGTGGGCCACGTACAACTCTCCTTTTTCAATAATAAATGTTGAGCGGACACGTCATCCAAACTATGTGCTATATTTGACTAAGCCGTCATACGCCTTAATTCACAAAGTACCAAAAATTTCACAATCTTTACTATTTCGTAATTGGTGTTTCATCTTGCATGCTGACGGTACAAAATCACATACGCTTCTACTTCACGGGGATATGGGAGTTTTGGGATAAATTATATGTTACAGTTGGGTAGACCGTGATGTGCGTCGATTTATAAATTTAATATTTTTACTATGTTCATTATTTTTCATTTGCTTTGACTTCTTGCATGCTGACGGTATAAGATCACATACTCCAGCAAATTTTCTGGGACGTGGGAATTTGGGGATTTATTTTTCAGTATAATTAGCAAGGGCGTCATACACCCGTCGGTTGACAAAGTAAAAAATGTGACAATGTTTATTATTACTCAAATGGTATTTCACTAAGCATGCTGACGGTACAAGATCACACACGCCACTCACAACTCGGGAACATGGGGATTTCGGGATTGAATTATAATAAATTGTTACCGTTGATCGACAGCCCGCAAACAGAGGCGAAAATGACGAAGAATGTGTTCTGTGGCGTCGGTGGAGGCCCGAACAGAGCAGACAATGGCGACGAGAAGCAAGAACAATGTTCCTCCGGGGGCGCCAAACCACGCATATGGAGTTAAAGGGAATGAATTTGGTTCGTTATCGTCACTTTATGTGGCTCTGGTAACACTGTTGTAAATTCGAAGCGTGGTATGAATTATCATTAAATAATATTTATTTCGGTCATTCTGTATCGTTGATGTTGGATTCAGTAGTGACGTCAGCACGTGTGACGTCAGTGCTGATGTTGCGTTGAAACAACAAAAGTTCGGAAGGTATGAGCACGACCAATCCAAATCATTGTTACCTGAGTTTATTTGATGGGTTTATTTAATATTTATTTTTATTTATTACGTTGTCTGTTCATATCATTAATTTTGTTCGATTTTATGTTCCTTTATAAACATTGAACTCGTTCAAAGTTTAAACAATAATGTATGACCTTCAAAACCGTTTGTAAAGTTCCGATGTAACTGTGAAATATGACATTTATTGAAATGCCCGAAGTGTATAAGAATTCAGTTGTATTTCGAATTATTTTTAAAAGCCCGTGAAATAAACAAGGTTCCGTGGAATTGAATTCTAAAATTGATTTCACATTACATTGTTAGTACTTTAATAGTATAATTAGATACTTAAGTGGAAAATGATGTACTGGTTAATATACATATTTGCGTAACATACCTATTTTTTGTGACCGTGGGTATTGGTGGTCCAATATCTTGGATTAATTTAGTGCATTGTTGTGTAACCATTGCACTTGTCAAATAGCCTTAATGGGTCGCCTTCTAGCAGCCCCTTAAGGGTCCGTCAGTTTCTAAGTATATGTTTACATTATGTACCGGATGGGCTAATGTATGATTTTTTTTGTGGATAGTTTGGCTGGTTTTGGGCCCACCAAGGACCTTCTTGAGCTTCGGGATGCGAAATGAGTAGGGCTTTCCCGAAAAAACATACTTTATTTAAGCCGGTACATAAATAAAACAATCCCTTAAGACTTCTATGGTATGAAAGTCAGACGGTTTTTGGAATCCAATATATGCCGTATTGGCCGTGGGCTGCATTGGCCACGTAACACCTATTAGAATGTATGCCCGATTTTTATTACATAGGCAAAATATAAAATAATTATGAAAATAACTTATTGTATTTAGAATAACAAACAAACTCACGAACATTAAATAGCATTATTTTGGTTGATGGATGTTTTGTCTCGCACCATCATACATGGAATACTAAAGGAAGAAACGAGATAGAAAATACAATAACTGAAATTTTGCTATTGAGCTGTTGTGAGTCAACTCGGAAAATAACTTACTTAAATTGAGATTATTATTAAATATTGAGATTTCGTTTTGTGTACAAAATTTTTTATTAATATTGCATCACAAATATAAATTGTGAACCAGTGATGTTTGTACTATGTATATTGTTTGTGGTAAAATTGAGATTTTTATTCATATAACTATACATATATTTATATTAATCATTTCCTCATCCGCTGTAGCTCTGTCATGCTTGAAGACTGCAAACGTTCTGAAAAGTTAAGTAAGACACGATGCATTATTCCGCCCTTTTATGTGTCCTCCTGGTAGCAGATTTTCTTGTATTTCGTAGATCATCTTATTGAGTAGATCGCGGTCAGTCACATTACACTCTCTTGACTGAGAGCTAATGAAACGCAGCGAGAGACCAATATGTAGCAGTGGAGTATGAAAGTTTTTTTTAGTCACAAAATTGAAAACAAATTTTATCATTCAGATTCAGATTCAATTCTTTTTAGTATTTATTGTCATGCTACTATATTACAACTTGATTGTCATACTAAAGTTTTTCATTTTTTTTTTTAACAAGCTGAAACGGTTGAATTTTTAAATAGTTGTCAAACAATTACGCTCCACTGTCACTATGGGCCTGCACAATGTAGCTTTTCATTATCAATTTTACTGTTATTTAAAAAGCGTGCTCATGTTCTGCTTTTTTAATATCCTCATAATGTTGTCTGCGTATAGATAAGTATTGTTACTCGATGCGGGACATTTTCATGATAATTTTCAAATGATAACGACCATAATACAATCTGCTCATAATCATAATAATATAATTTTAAATATAAAACAACTTTATCTCCATTAGTTTTATGCATTACGTGGCCTTTGGCAATACAGATTTTTCCTCATTATATCACCACGCACACATACGTATATTATATACATATATTTATCATGCAATATATTTATATACCTTCAATTGCAGGTATATGTTTACGTAATAACAGCCACATATTTATAAGTATATGTGTTTTTCTTATCTTCTGTTTCGCGACAAAATAATTGACGTGTAAATCATTCAAATTGTGGTATAATTGTTATAACGACTTCAGCAGAGAGTGGGAAAATTATAACGGTCCCTTGTAATTGCTTTTTATAATTGTTACAATTATATACAGCTGTTTGCTTTTACAGCGGATAATTAAAATAGTTAAATAGTACTTCGTGTAATTTTATAGTATAGTTATTATTTTTAAAAAATGACACAATTTTTTTGTCATTGTTCATGCCAAATTTTAATTTTACCACGAACTTGTGTATGTTCTATGAATTTTTAGACTTAAACGTTTGTGTATCTTATATTTAACTCGTAATATTAATACTCTTGTCACAAATTTTCCGATCAAAATTTTTCCAATTTAATGTCATGATTTATTTTGTTACAAATTTTACAGACGTACTTGTAAATCCTCAGTCTACATTTGTTTATCACCGTACATATTTACTTACGATGTATTTGTTACGATGTATTTGTTACGATGTTTTTCCTTGTTATTATAATATTAATATGTTTATCTGTAACTGAGCGAAATTTTGTTTACATGCTTCATTTAAATATACATTTTGTATTTTGTTACGACAATATCTTTTAACGTATACTACCTACCCTCGGGTAGCGTGATTGTATTTTTGAATTTGGAATCCATATTACTTTCAAATAGAAGAATGTTCTAGATTTGCATCTGCAACAATACATTCACATATTTCTTCTTTATTGTTGTTCATGTTTTACAGTATTCGTAATATGATATTTCTCTTTCAAATCCATTAAGCGTTTTGAATGAGGCCAGCGTTCCATTGTGAGGTTTCCAATTGTTTACATAAAGACGCCAAGTTTCGGAACGCATGAGGCGTTACGTACGCATTATCACTGACCGTAAAGTGAGTAAAAAGACTTATTTTCAAGACATATATTACACTGTGTTATTGTGTAAGCCTCATTTGAATGTAAGCAGTAAACAAATATACACACTTCTTTACTTCTCTAGTCACTTTTAAACAGACACTTTGATACTTTCACCTGTTACAGATCCTTCCAGCTATAGGCACTTGAAAATAGTATTATTATTCTTTTGACGAAAAACCTTCCTATTTTTGTGTTTTATTTTTGCACCGACCTTTATTGCACAATTACGGATGTCTATAAACTTTGAATGTTATCCGAAATATGTTGGCGGCAAACCAAATTACTGGGTTTTAAAATTTTGGTCTTGCATATTAATCTGATCACCTTCATTTGATCCCTTCATCGGTTCGATTATACCTTGATTCTAAATGTGTTTCAAATTAATTCATAAACATTTTGATATGAATTTTTCCAACATTGATTTGTGTAATGTCAGACCGCCTCAAGGTGTATATTTTTCACGTAATAATTGTAAAATTTATTATAATTTGTAAAGGATATATTATACAATGCTGCCTACCGATTTGTATGGCTCCATTAATAGGAATAAAATGTAACGTGTATGGTAATGTACTTTAAATATAAATGTTAGTTACGAACGTTTTGTTCCATAATAATAAGAATAATAATGTACATCGAAGTTTTATTACGATCCAGAGATTTGCACCGGTTAATTATAGCAGGGATATTTTATTACTATGGTGAATTATTGTAATAATAAAAGCGTTTGCATTATGCGTTTAATACAATTACGCTTATTTCACGTTCATTAATTGACAAAACATTGCAGTAATTATTTATTTTTTGCTATTATACCAGCACGCCAGGTCCAATAAAAGGCTAGGGAGAGAGCGCCGACCGACAAATAAGTATATCTATCCTTTCAGACTTTACGTGCTTCTACATCATCACTCTTTATACACGCACACCGATTAAAATTAGCATTCATTAAATTCCTCACTAATCATTAGTTACAACCAGACAGTATTTACACACTTGTAGGTGCATCATGGCAGCCTAGTTTTATTCATACGTTTAAAAATACAAATTGTACATTGTTCACGTTTATTTTGTGAACAGTTGTGTCACAACCTGTCCGCTTTAAGAAATGTCCTACTTGACGGTTGAACTGCGACATATAATTTACATGAATGTTGTGTCACAAAATATAGTCCCAAATTTTTGTTTATTATATACAGAATGTATAATAGTTGAGTATTATTTTGTATTTAAATGTATCGTTGTTCCTACTTGAATCCTATGAGTTGTATCTATATTTTTGTTTTATGTTTTGTTCCAATATTTCCGTTCTCGGTTTTGTGTTCTGGGTTTGTTTTTTCGTTTCTCGCATTATTTTTTTACTAAACATTTAAACGCTGAGGCTAGTTTTAGAACAAACAAGTTCAGAAATATTGCTATCGGTACACGCAGTTTCAAAAATGGCAGTATACTTTTATTCGTTAATAAATAAAAAAAAATTCTAAAGAAGTGAAGAAAATGTATTAGAGCTGTGTTATATTAATTTATGCGATATAAATTAATTGATACAGCTATTAAAGTGAATGTTATACGCGCTAGTTGTATTTCAATCAAGAAATGGGCACTTGAGTTATATCGTTATAATCACGATTTTTAAACATGTACATTATACTTATGTTCTAAAATATAAATTTATAAATTATTTGCAAATGTAAAATTAATTAAATCCGGTATTCCCATATAATTATGTTTTAAAAAATCGTATAGTATTCATCAGCCAATTACATGTATTCACGCTTTATCACTGCATTAATTGTTGATTGATTTTTGGTAACGAGCAAAATGTGCGGCCAATTAAATTAACGAACGCGGTAGGGCCGTAAATATTGTTTGTGATTTTATCGGTTACTTCAGTTGTAAATCTTAATTAGATCTAGCTAAGGCTGTGTTCACACTATTCAAGTGTTGTCATAAAAGTTCGATTTTCCATTTTTTTTTTAAATATTTAAAGCTTGCTGTGACGAAAGCATGAAAATAAGAAGCTGTTTGTTTAAATTAGTTTAATATTCACTTTATATGTAACAATGAGAAGTTATATTGCTGTAACACAAATGCGTAATAAAACTGCAAGTTCAAAATAATTCAAATTCCTTTCATAATGGATATCGTGGATGAATTTACAATTTAAAAACAAGGACAGTTGCAAAAAACGTCTTTAACTGTTCGTATATCAATTAATCTGTAACCGAAATAATTTTATTTTTAAACCTTATTTTATTAATGTAAATACAGCCTTAGAGAAATATTTTATCAATTTAAATTATAAATATTAAATTTAAATGATAGAAATAATTATTTTTCTATTTAGAATTCTATTTACGTAGTTTAAGTATAACTTTGTTACAATTAGAAAATGTATTAGTTTATTTCACATTTTGTTAAAATTACACTGTAATTTGATAAAAATTGGTAATTTTGGGGATACTTAAACGCAACCGAGTCTGTGATTATTGAGTTCTATGGCGATCATGACAACATTGGTAATTAATTAATTTATAATTTAAAATAAAGTGTTTTATTTGCATTTATGGTGTTTTATTTGTGTTTGCCCGGTAAAGGTTACCGAGTGTACGTGTGTGTGGCAATATATACATTTTTGAAGTAACTAATTATTTTGATTTTTTTTCACTAACATTAGCTATGATAATATGATTGTTGTTTTGTTTTAATTAATAAATGCTAATAGTCTTCTAGAATATTCGTAAATAAATTTTATAGGCGCAATAATTTTATTCTGTTTTCGTTAGAAATTGTCTGATATCTATTTATAAATGTTTTGTTAGTTATAAATCAGAGATTTCATTGTTATGAAGTAATTTTCCATAATTTTTCACTTACCGCGCCGAATCAAATCTACGTTTCCGTGGCAGCCACGTGTCGGTCTCGGCGTTCAAGTGGTTAATTCAATATATACATATTTAAATGTGCATTCGATGTATTAATAACAATTTTATGATTTCAGGTCCAACGAAGAGAGAAATACAGATACGTTTGTGTTGTGTGAGAGTTCTATAAAATAAACCTGAAGAGAACTTAGGACCAAATCAACGATTTAAAAAATTAATTAATATGCTTAAATAACACACGTTTAGTTGTACACGTGAAAAGCCTTTATATTGTTACGAACGCTGCTGAGTTTTGCCTCGACCATGTATTTGTGTCACTGGCTTTTTTTGTTCTACATAATTATGGCTTTTTTGGAAAAATAACTACATTAATAAATAGTGCGTCATATTCTTTCTCTATTAGTGCCATAGAGACGAAACTACGAGTAAGTATACCAGTGCAGGTATTAGTACCAACATAAACCCCTTTGTCGTATGGCTGGCAGAACCGGGATCCTATCAGCATGAAGAAGGTCAAGGGTATGGTCTACGATTCTCATATGGTTTAAGAAATAAGTCCTGAATTAAGGGGGTAGGTTTCCACATTGTATACTTTATTGCGTCGCAGTTGTAGCAAATAATATTTAATGTTAAATATTATTTGCTACATTATTTGCTGGGTATGAGGATTCGATCCTTATACGCGTAGTGGAAGGCTGTAACCGACATCATTAGCATTATAACCGCTTCCGGTAACTAATGTTGAGGTTAGTCGTGAATCGACCTGGGAACTCCGAAGTTTGCTGACAGTAACATGACAGATGGATCGTGAAGAAATGTTCTTATTAGATGGAATTAGTCAAAGTAGCTTTCTGTTTTATGATAGCAATAAAGTAAGCAGCTGACGAACAAAGTAATAATATTGGTATGTTTGTCATTGTGTGTTACTTACTAGAATTAGAGTTCGTATAACTCGCAGAAATTAACTAGACAGTTTGTTATAATGACGTAATAGCCGAGTATTAACTGCATAAAAAGCATTTGTTCATTTTTATTAATTTTAAGAGTTTTGATGAAAATAGCTCACATGCGCGTCTTATAATAATTAAGTTACTGTCTGTACTGTAGGGGTTGTAAGATAGTGAAAGTGAATGCGCATTTCTCGCAAGTGCCAAGTTGATTTCTGCGTGGTATTATTATCACTTTGGCAATATTCATACATCTGTGACGTCATTTATATGTATGTATGTAGTTTTATGTCTCTGATAGTGCGGTACCTGGATCCTTAATAGCTACCGTGTTCCTTAGAGAATATTGTGTAAGTTCTTTATAAATTGTGAAATAACGTTAGGTTTCCAAAAATATCACATAAATACCTACGTGTACTTGCATCGTAATGAATTTTAAATGGATTTTGAGAAATACACGCAAGTTGCTCGGGTAGATGATTTTTTCTGTAAATTGTGAAATGTCCTTAACGTGTTCAAAAATTAAATTAATATTGTAAATATATTTATTGTAAATATATCATTATGCAGTAAGGAGTTGGCCAACATTACAGGGATGAAAAGTTTCTTCAGCGATGGCTACGAGATGGTTTCTATTTTATCCCAGTTTATAGAAAATTAATTAAATGTATAATTGATTATTTAAAGTTTATCGATGCTTCAGTGAATTAAAGCTTAAAAAGTATGTTATTGCTCTGTTTTTAATTTATAAATAAAAATTTGCAAATATCTTGAAATTAATAATATTTCGTATCATACCTTCCTCACCACTAAACATAAATTGGTATTTTATATGCTTAAAATAATACTTAAAATAATTCAGGTGTAAGTGAGAGAACTAAGTGTAGTTAGGCATAGTATGTTCTAAGCCGCAGGAACAATTTCCTGTCTGGCCATATGTATGGCTCGTTGTGTGTCAAATACTTCTATTCTAGGCACCTAATACTCTGCCTACTAAGGCCCTAATATCTGTAAAATTAAAATATTCCCGGAAAGCATAATTCATAATATATTATCTTTTCTTGAGAATTACCGACATATATCATCAGTGTGTGTATCTTGCGTATTTCCTTAATGACTGTGGGTTATCAATTAAAATCACATTTGTGTTGATAACAGTGTGGAAGGTGAAGGAACGTTCAAGCAATGTTATATTTATTAAGATTTTACTTTCTCATTTGTAAAGTTTAGATACCTTAGTGGCAATCTATACCAACAAAAATAATAGATACTTAAATACTGAAATACAGATAATTTTATTAAAGGTTACGCTTTCGAAGCTATCCGTTGATATTATTACTAAACCTTATTATCAATCTATTGTTCGTCTCCCGTCCCGAAATGCTTCAAAATACGTTTAAGTAATTATTACCAATCAATCGCTTGATTTCGACAGTGTATCGGTATTTCATTTAGTAAAATCTCTAATTGCTTTTTATCTGTCGGCGTGTCCGGCGGCAGAGCGTCTCGACATTAAGTCCTTAATGTTGCCTTTGTCAAGAGTAAACGTTTAGCGGTAAAATCAAAGCAGGCGTAGCTTTGCCAGCGATGCAGATATTGCGTATATCGTCACTCTACCTAGCTGGAAGGCGTCCTACGCTACGCTTGCCAAGTCGCGGACTTTACTTAAATCTTATATTCTTATAAATCTTATATATATGTATATTCGATAATATAATATTATTGACAGCCTCGTTGGTCGAGTGGTTGGAAGCGCGACTGCCGATCGAGAGGTCCTGGGTTCATGTCACG
>DWED01000489.1:0-11100 GCA_018245795.1 Protelbella ruficauda | reverse complement strand
TAATTTAACAAAGAATTAAAATTGTCAATGACATTTGCATGATATCTCTTGTCATTCTTGATCTTATTCGGTACCTATTTCCATCAATATTTGTGTGAGCAACGACACGCTAGCTGGAATCGTTACACCAGCCGCACGGTCTATTGGACTTTATACTCAAATCTTTAGACAACTACCCGCAATATGAGTGATAATTTAACAAAGAATTAAAATTGTCAATGACATTTGCATGATATCTCTTGTCATTCTTGTCTGCCATGTACATAATGTGTACTCGATCAGCGTCGTTGTCCCATAAATAATATGAACAGACTTCAGTGCGTAATCCAATTTAACATTCACTGAATACATAATCCCATGGGACACGCACGCTAGTTTCAGAATATGTAAATAGAATTTGGCCCAAAATAGAGACGAGTTTGGGCCGACTTTGTTAATTAAAAACTATGATTTTTCTTAGTTTCACAATTTAAGATCTTTTCTAAGCAAAAAATTGCGTCTCAGTGTTCAAGATACGTGAAGACTCAAGCAAAACAGTCATTCGTTTCCAAAATATTTTATACTCAAGTTTACATCTTCTTATTTTGTTATGCACTCAAGGGTATAAATGTAATATCGTTATTTTATTCATGATTCTGTAACTTTAATACTAACATAAAAAGATTCACGTGTATACGGGCATTACAGTAATAAATCCTTTTTCACAATGTCTCTAGGTCGGGAGTCGTTACAATTTACGCTGCTCTTTGAATACCTACAGTGTACATTATGTATTCGATGTATTCACAGTACCCGTATTCGCATCTACGGTATTCTATAATGCAAAGAGCTAATTTTTAAATAAAGTATTATCTAGAATAAATAAAAAGAAACATATTGGCAATATAATGTTTAATGATTTCAGTGAAAACGTGAAGTAAAATATGAAATGAATTTCTTTCTGAGTTATTCTTGGAATGCTATGATATGGGTTTCCTTGAGAAAGATATTAAAAATGCTCTCCTTCAAAGCCAGCAAAGTGTTCGTTTTTCCTCGGCACATGTCCATAGGTGACATTGGCCACTTACCATCACCTACCCCGTCTGCTTATTTAGCAGGTTACATTTGTTAATGAATAAATATTTAAAATATATCTTTCTATTACATATATAAAATAGCAACTAATGCCTAACACGTCTTTAAATATTTAAGAATGTTATTGAGGTTTTTATGTCAAAGTTGGAACACTGAAAAATGTACAACATATATTCTATTAAATTAGTTTTATTTTACGAAACATAAATTCACTATCTATCAAAATTACTATCATAAATTTGGTAATATCTAGGTTAAAAAATTTAATTCACTGAAGGCAGAAAATCCGCAAACATCTAACCGGCATTGCAGGAACACTGACGTGCCGATCTAGTGAACCCGCATTCACGAACCTGCAAGAGCTATCCGCATTTAATATACCGCATAATAAACTCAAATGATGTGCGGAACAGACAAAAGAATACTATTCGTTCGGTTTTTAATTTATGACTAGCTCTCACGAGATCACTAAATCTTGATGTCTATATACATATGTACCTACTTTTGTTTTTTAAATGTATGTTTCTTTCTCTAGATATGTTATAGTTACTTTGCTTAAATTATTACTTCATCGTCATCGTCAGCCTTTAGATGTCCACTGCTGGACATAGGCCCCTCTAATCGGCGCCACTCCATCCGGTCCTGGGCCTTCCGAATCCAGCAGCTTCCCGCTGTCTTCTTCAGTTCGTCAGACCATCTGGTAGAAGGGCGACCTACGCTCCTTTTACCGAGACGTAGTCCCACAAGATGACTAGATGACGGTTGTTGGTCACTCGAGCGATGAGGCCTGCCCATTGCCACTTCAACTTACTAATTTTGAGAGCTATGAGCAAATAATTACTTAGTTACCGAAAAAATCGCTTTTAGACGATAAGACCGAACATTGTTTACATTTGTCGTTCTTGTGTGTGCTTGCTTAACTGCCTCGTTATTCAAGTGGTTGCAAGCGCGACTGCCGATCGGGAAGTCCTGGGTTCAAATTCCGGGTCGGGTACTATAGGAATTTTGTAATTTAGACTTTCTAGTAGTGACTCGGAGTCTGGATCTGTGCCCGGTGTATGGCAATAGTCTCACCACCTATTCCATGGGACGTAAACGTATATACTTATATGAATATCCTGTTATTTATATCAATCTTCTGGGCTCCAATAAAATTACCATGGATGGTCACTGACACTTGGTTTCATTCCTTTTGTACCCTGATATGACCCTCAGAAAACTGTACATCGTGCCACATACCTAGAAAATTTAGTCTTTCGCATTTATACTGTTGTTGAAACAAAACATATTGAGTAATCAGTCTATAGTCGAAGTTTCGAACTGAAACTTGAAAAGCAATCTGTTCGCTAAATTTCACGGATTAAATTTCTGAAGTGGATGTTGCAGTTCAAATCCAACTTATCCTGTAACAAAACTTGTTAAGCAAGAAGCACATTTTGAGTATAAAGCGCCAGAATGGTTAATGAACAGTGATAGCCTAGATGTTATATTCCAGCCTCCTGTCCCCGGAAGTAGCTACACCCGTGAAGGTTTTAACATTGTGAATTTTCAATGTGCACTTTTATGGTTTCACTCGTATAATGGCAACACTAAAGTCGTGATGAAATCTGAACGCTTGTAACTTACTCATAATATTGTATAAGACATATGAAACATACCTACCTGTTAAATACTCGGACAACAAGTTACTGTATGACATTAATCTATTCAGAAAGGGACCCATGTCCAACACGAAAACGGCAAACGGGTCGATGATACCCAAAACATAAGTATATTGTAACCTTTTAAACAATTTATCTGTAATACTTCACTACTACTTCTTCTACTTCTTCATCTACTACTTCTTCTACTACTTCTTCTACTACTTCTACTACTACTTCTCCTACTACTTCTCCTACTACTTCTTCTACTACTTCACTACTTTCTTCACTACTTATTTATTTACACACTCACATTTCACTATTTGCGTATAATAATACAAGTAGTCATATGTTGACCGAGTTAACATAACATTGTCGTGTTGAATACCAAAATAGTGCAAGATGCAGGCACCTCTCCTTTTGTTTGGGCGAAAATTGGACAGGTCGCGCGGAGAACGAAAGCTTGCTTCACGAAAAATTCTAATCAAAGAGAGAAATGTAACGGGAAATGTCTTTGTGATGTGTGTAAATATTATACAAAATAGGTTAATTTGAGGTACTGCTACGACTGTAGTTGCTGTTAGCGAAGTATATTCTGAAGTACTGTTGCGATTGCTGTTGGCGATGACAAAGAATAAATTTAGGGACTATTAAAATTGTTATTATTATCGATAAAGGAGTATTTGTGCGACTTGTAATGCGATTGTTCTTTTTGTAGTTAACTTCATTTGCATTTCGCCGCTGCCCCGTCACAATAAATAGGCGCATAGTAAATATAAACAGATATGTTTGGTCTTTCATGTTAACTCTCATCAACTATTTCATCCCTATGTAGGTCGTAATTTCAAAAATTGAAACGTAACATCACGCTTGTAATCCCCGAAGGGGTAGGCAGAGGAGTGTAGTACACTCCCACGTTTCACCAGTTACGTTTAAGTCCTATGGAACAGGTAGTGAGACTATTGCCATACACCGGGCGCAAATCCAGACTCCGAGTCACTACTAGGAACTCTAAATTAGAAAAATGCAATAGTACCCGACCCAGGATTTGAACCCAGGACTTCCCGATCGGTAATCGCGCTTGCAACCACTCGATCAACGAGGCAGTATATAAGCATTTAGATTAAGTTAAAACTTCGCCTGTAAAATCAGAATTTTGAGTAAAGTTTAGAATGTCTTTTGGTTATCAAGATATTGTCCACTTGTTTATTCTCTTCGTCTCGGTGTGAGGGAGGTTCGCAATGGTTTTTCAACTGTCACCCGTCTACCTCTGTGCTAGGATAGTAAACCGATATACTCATGTCTCCGCTTGCAAGTAACGAATGAGTCTGACTTTTGTTTACAATCGAAAGTTTTCTTCTGATCTTTGTAGAAATGTACTTTATTTGTATTAAAGTTTTTATGAATAAAGCTAGGGCATATTTATTTGGCGGTGCGTACAGAAAACTGTTTTCTTGAGAAAAAAAGCCATATATTTTGTGAAGTTGAATTGGCATTTTGTTTATTCCGAAAGAATGTAAAGCTCCAACTTACTAATTCTAAAGTAGCGCGAAAGTAGACACATTGTTAAGAGATTTGTCAGTTTTGTTTATGCCCGCCAAATGTACCTAACCTACTTGCGTTAGTTATTTGCTTTTTTTATTTTGTGCTGCCTTTATAGGTAGGTTTAAAATGTCATCTAATTTAATGAAAATGTCACTTTGTGAAATGTTGCTGTAGGTATGTGCAGCTAAAAATATTTTCACACGTTTCTTTTCAATGTCTGTTTAAATTATTTCTGTATTTATTATAATAATAATAATGCTAATATTCTTGGGTATTCGGAATAGACTCCACTGAAAATGCAGTACGTACATACTTTATCGGTGTTTACATACGACATTCAATGTTCACAGTAGGAACGTTTTTTATTTTATAAGATGATTATGAGATTCCGTTTACTTCCTATGAACATAAAATGAAAAGATAGCCTCGGTTGATTAATGTAATTAATATTCTCTTACAATATATCTTTACGTAACGAAAGTCAAAGTCGAACATTTAGCCCACCCTTGTCATGCATTTGTTCACAGAAATTATTTCCCTCGGTCATCATAGTGCTATTCACATAAAAATGTATGGATATCAGCCAATACTGATGGAGCATAGACAATAGTCCATATTTTTATAAATGAGTTTTTGACCTATCATTTGCTCCACATTTATGGACCCAATAACACTACTGTTGGGATACCAACATATTTAAATACCTCCGCGTACGTGTAATATAAGTACTGTAATAATGATTTATATAAGAAATTTGTTGTATTATTCCGAAGAGGCTCCAGCATGCCTGAATGTTACAAACGGCTATTCGTGAATTTATTACCGTTCATTACAAAAATAGATCACATTTTTGAAGTGAAACTTCTTTATCGACGTAAGAGAGAAATTAAAAAAAAAATCGTCACGATTTTCGGTTACGCGCCATGTTGTTTTTTTTATCAAAGTTAAGTATAGTGACGTAGAGAATAACATATTAGTTTGAAAGTGACAAAATAAAAATACTTATTCAAATTCAAGTGAATTTATAGTAAAAGTGAGGGTGATTATAGGGGAGACCGGGGCTACAATTAACAAAAAACATATTTTTGATTGTAGTTTATTATTCAACATTTAGACTAGATTTTTATGTTATATGAGGCTTTAATTATCTAGGTATCATTATAATTATAACAAATCAAACATAAAAGACATGATGTTGTAGATATAACTCCTTTTCTCAAAAATGGTAGTTGTCAATACTTACCTCACGCTGGGGCTAGAATTAACAGCCCTGAGGTAGGTATTAACAAAAGGGGCAACAATTAACATTATGTCATGCTGGCTGATAAAAATAAAAACAAATATATTTATGACATTTTTTATTAAATGTAAGTGGAATTAATACAAACTTGTATGCAACACATTTTCTTCTAAACTGACTAAAATAATCACGAATTATTTAAACATGAACAAAAACTATAAATTATTTTAAATAATCTATTCTAGGGAAGTAATAAATAGACATGGTTTTTCCCGGATTACTAGCCATCCAAGAAGTTTGTGCTCAGTTCGTGTAATGTTTCAATGGACCATAAACCCCGACGTCGAGGGGTTGTAAGCGATGTGAACAATGTGGCGGAAATGACAACAAAACTATATTGTTGTTTTTGGCCTTGTTTACCACTTCTACATTTACATGTGAGCTATGCTTATCCAATAAGAGTAAAACGGGATCCTCTTTTGTCGGTTTTACGTGATGAATAAAATGATCAACCCATTTCACAAATTCTTTTTGAGTCGGCCATCCTGATTGGTTTCCAACGCCTATGCATTCTGGTGGTCCGTTTCTAACAAACATGTCATTATATCGAATACGAGGGAAGACAAACATACAGGGTATGGAGTTGCCAACGGCGTTTATCGCGCCTGCAAGTGTCACCAGCACGCCTCTTTCAGCAGATTTCACAGCACCGACCTGCTTTATGCCTTTTCCTGCAATAATTTTCTTCGGTTTTTGAACGGTTGTGATACCTTTAAAAAACGTAAAAATATGTAAACGTGATTATATAAATAAAAATCAATTAAATTGATACGTAAAAAAGATAAGTAGGTACCGGTTTCATCAACGTTCCGAATCCGTGATGGTTGGAAGCTGTATCTTTCTAGCACTGATCTATATTTCTCAAAAAAGAGTTGTACGTTGGTCCTGTTGAAGGAAGTTGCTCTGCTTAAACTGGTGCCTTCAGGGGTTCGTATCGCTAATGTAGGATTTCGTCTCATAAAGTTCGTGAACCAGTCATTACCCGCTCTCTCATTAACTTTCCAGGATGCAGGTATTTTTTCAATGTAGAACATAGCACATTGATATGCTAATTTCTTCATTGCACTGGACAGTAACCCAAAATAAATACTAGCACATTTTAACAAATACTCTGCTATGATCGCTTCTTGCTCCGCATTGAAAACCAACCGAGTTTTTTTGTAACCTATTTCCAATGGCGCACCTGCTTTCTTTTTTTCACAAAATTGTACAGTGAAACGTAGCAGATATCAAATTCTTGTGCCACATCTCTGTACTTTCTGTTGTTCTCCATCACTTCTAATGCTGCTAACTCGTAGACATCTACGGATGTGGTGTCTCGCGTGGTTTTCCGTTTATACGTTCTCATCTTATCATGAAAAAATTATAAAATAATTATAAGCAAACATCCGGGGTAAGTATTAACACGTTAAAACAAACCCCGCGGATTTGTTAATTATAACCCCGTAGGTACATTTTTCGTATTAAGTAACGTAATTAAATATTCGTCAATAGTTCCATCAATGAACCAACATAGCATTATAAAACAAAAAACTTAAACTTATAAACTCATAATTCGTACTCATAACTCGAATAAGAAAATCGTAAAGTTGAAAATAGGGTTAGGGTAGGAAGGGGGAATGGCGTTCACATAAAGAAAACATAGTGTATTTTTTAAATTATTTATTATAAATCAAATTTAAGAAAAAGAATAAAGTCTTTAATTATCGAGTAATCAATAATTTAACACTTAAATGCATGGAATTTTTTATTGTGATAAGAAAAATATATGTTATATATGTAGGGGTAACAAATACGGGAAAAATAGTAAAATAAATATTTATGTAATACTATCATAAATATTTATCAAAAAACGTATGGTATCATTTTTGATACAACATGCATTTAATACCTAATCAAGTATTCACGGCCCTTAGAGATTTTGGTTTTTTGATAAGGTGTTTTCTATTTTCAGGAATAATAAAAAATGTTTGCAAAGTAATGAATTATTTATTAGGTATAAGTAATTAAATGTGGAACTTGTTAAAACAGTCAGAATTTTTTTTTAAAACAGAAAAACTTTGCATTTTTCACATTTGATGCTGCTTAGCAGCTTACACCCTGGCATCATACACCGCATGCGACTATCCGTGCGTATTTGTTTGTGGTCAGTACCATCGTGTATAATGTCTGTTGATGGCACTACCTGAAGGGTATTCCTCCGCTTAGGAGCTGGTTCCTCTATAGTACCGTTAAGAGTACTACTACTACTACTTGGTCGACCTCTTGCAGATTGGGTGTGGATTTTATATTTACATAGAACATCTGCAAGTTCTGTTCTAAACTCTGCTAAATTCAATATATCTTTCGCAGCTATCTTCTTTTTATAGCAAACCTGCTTATATAAGACCCACGAATTTATAACCGTCAAGTCAAGAAGATGATGGAATAGTCTAATGTACCACTTCCTACTTTTCATGCGGATTCTGTATCTGCCCAAGTACGAGTCCATTAAATCTACACCGCCCATATGTGCGTTGTATTCTTTCACAACCTTTGGACACTGTATAAATTTCTTCCGCTTCTCAACCTTATCGTAGCGCTCAATCGTGGATACAGGCTCAGCGCCCACATAAGTAGACAGCAAAGTCACTTGTCTATTATCCTTCCAACTCACTGAAGACATTTCAATTCCATCGTAGCTGGTCACGTATTCTTCATAAGATCCCCTCTCCACAGACTTTGCCATCACTTGTTGCTTTGTAGGCAATTTGCAAGATTTTCCAAGACGGTTTCTCTGCACAGTTCCTAAACACCAAATGCCTTGTTTTGCCATATAGTACATGAGTGGCAAAGAAGTGTAGAAATTGTCAAAGTAGACAATGTGATTCATTCTTCTTGGAATGGCTCGAGCTAGTTTTATGACGACATTACCAACGGTTCCTACATCTGTTTCATTTTCTAACATGGGCTTATTGTCCTTTCCTGAGTATATAATGAATTTGTAGGCATATCCCATCAAGGAACAAAGCATGAACAATTTGAATCCCCACTTATGTGGTTTCAAAGGTAAATATTGTTTCATGAAATGACGTATTTTAGTAGCGCACATTTGCTCATCGATGGATAGACGTTGATCCAACGGTATGTTAGAAAATTTTTCGTTCAGATGATCTATGACTGGACGCAACTTGTGAAGTTTATCGTGATTGGGATCGTTAATAGGTTTGTGCTTATCGTAGTTATTAAAATGAATTATGCGCCTTATTTTTTCAAACCTGTTTACAAGCATAGTTTCAGATATGGGCCGAAAGCCAAATTTAGTATGCCAATAGGATCGAACGTTTGGGTATTGGTACACAGACATGAAGATCAATACCCCTATATATTTACATATTTCAACGTCAGTTACACAATCAGGACGATCTGGTTGCTTTTGAACGGAGTATCTGTTCGATTCTTCAGTTATATTGCTGATGAAATCCGGAGTAAAATAATAGGAGAAGAATTGAAAAGGCGTTTCTAGTGTCATTATTGATGCAGGAAGATCATTACAACCTTGAAATCGAATATTATCTTCTTGGGATATAAGTGACTGCTTTTTCCATATAAGCCTTTGCACATCAATAGCTTCATGAATTGGTTGGCTACCACTACTAGTATTATTGTGTATACCTGGCACAGGGTCTTCAATTAAAGGAGGATCTTCTATCACAGGAGGGTCTTGCACATCGGCTTGAGGTTCAAATTGCTCACCATCTTCAATTACCGCTCGCAGCTCTGCAGTAGTTAGAATTTCTTCAAAATCGTTTTCATCTACTTTGTTACCGTCGTCGGATAAGTAACTGGCTTAAATAATCTTCAATATCCTTATCGGCAATTCTTTTACGTTCCATTCTAAAACAAAATACATAAAAAGCTCAAGCCCGCAACTAAGCGAAAATGTAAACAAGTCGAAAGTCCCAAATGCATGATGTCTCATTTTTGATACAAGTAAAAGAAATGCTTTTATTATTTATAATATAAAATTCGAACGTAAAGTATTATGGTACCATGCAATCAAAGTACTTACCTACGATAAAATATTTTTTTTATCTGGATTAGCTTCAAGATTCATTCAATAACACCTGATGAAAACTTTCAAATTCACTTGTTGTTGAAACTTGTAACTGACAGCGAACAATGACATATTAACGCATCATAAAATTGCGGACCAATCACAATGCTTTACTTTTTCGTTCAGAAACTACTATTCGTTTATATTATAAGTCAAAATTATGCGTAGTAAAAATTTTAAGGGCTCTGAATCGTGTAAAACTTTGTTTCGTTTTTGATACAATATGCATTTAAGGGTTAACAACAAAAGCATATATCTTTGACCTATTAATAGTAGTAAAATATTATAAAAAATACATGTTTGAGCGGCATTGCCCCTGACTTTGGGTAATGCCGCTCAGGATACGGGGTAATGACGCTCAAACATGGTTTTGGAATATAGCAAGTAGGATACATTTTAATTAAAGATATATGAATGAGATCAACCTTATAGAATAAAGTAAAGTCTACAATCATAATTTAGCATTAATTATCACCCATTTGTACCTAAGATTAGCCTTTTTCAATTCAACATATATAGTAAAGTTTTCAATGTGAAATCAACATGAATTATTATAGAATAATATAATATAATCATCATCATTATAGGTAACACACATTAGAAATAGTCATATTTTATTTTTGGACACATAAATCACAGATGAATCCATCAGGCGAATCCCACCCTGAAAATATAGCATGAGCCCACAGTCCGCAGGTAGTGCAGCGATATCACAACTCGTTATTTTTTCCAAATTCTTCGCAAATAACACATTTATTGTAATTTTCGTCATCCACATTCATTTCGTCATTACTGTCATCGTCGCAAAGGTAATCTTCATCTTCACTCTCTGAAGAACTTTCTTGTAAGATTTTTCTCTTGTAGGATTTTTGCTTCTTAGGTTTGTTCTTTTCTTTGGCAGTTTTTTTTCCAGTCTTATTGAGTTTCGCAATTTTTTTCTTATCTTTATCCTCTAAAATACATTTCATAGGAGTCGCAGTTAAGATGGTAGCATGTTGTTTCCGCTTTCTTTGACCTCGCTTAGAAGATGGTGCTACAGTAGGTGTCATAGCTATAGCAGCAAAGGATACCGGAGTTCTTTGCTCATCAATAAGTTTTTGGTTATTAGCAAATGCCATATCAAATTCAGAGCATTGATGCTTATTTGATGGACCTGGCAAAGGCGATTTATGTCCGGAAATTACGGCCATTCCATCAGACTGTGCATCGTCAAAATTCTGGACATTTGGGTCTTGGTTTTCAGCGATGGGTTCCGATTCTTCTGCCATCAGCGACGCTGCCAGAAAATCCTGTTCAGTAAAAATATTAGGATTCAACGCGTAGATTCCCGTGGCTCGAAATCCAGATTCTGCTTTACTTATACTCGCTACTTGTATAAAGGAAGGGATATTGGAGACGAATTGAAACGCCGAGATCGATCTTAAGACTGACTGTTTATTGATAGG
>DWED01000488.1:0-11101 GCA_018245795.1 Protelbella ruficauda | reverse complement strand
TACCTGCTTACACCCGCAATTTGAAAGTCATGTATCTATTTATATGTGTATTAAGTTTTCAAACTGTACGTGATATCTGTCTCTAAATGACATTGAACGGCTGATGTTTTGCGTGAACACTAGGTCATGTAGTCTATATATACGTCTATAATATATATATGTATATATATATATATATATATACGTATGTTGATGTATGCTGACACGTGGCAGGTCACGCTGAACATGCTGAACGCCACTGAGAGCGAAGTGGACGTCGAGGGGCTGACTAACGACGTCAAGCTCGAGTTCGACACCAGCTCCGAAGAGGTATGTACATATTACATTAGTTTTCAATCGAGACATCATGCCTGTATTTTCCCAAAGGGTTAGGCATTTGTATATTACCTTTCGTGATGTTTTGTCACGTATGTCAATAGAGGGCGATACGTGCCCCACATTCTTGTAGTCAATCAACTAGTAAAGCGTTTTGATTAAGCGTGTTAAATCCAATAGAAGTATTTGGCGTCAATCGACATTATTTTATCTCCTCAACTTGAGACATGCATAAAAAATATGTAGTTAGAACTTAATAATTGGCAATTAAAACAATTCCTGGAATAATAACAAACAACTGTACATACATTGATATTTACTCATATAACGATTTATGAGAAAATAACAAAAGCGATTTTTATTTTCTCCCGAATTCTGTTCGTTGCTCTTATTTATATTTAAAATAATTTTTCTTATCTGTTATTAAATTAGGGCCATCGGGTTTTGGAAATTAAGGTAGTTGATTATAAAGTATTAAAAATGATCGATAACTTTGTATACAATTTAGTGTTATTTTGTGTCCTAATGTTTATAGATTTCAAACCAAATTAAAAACCAATTTCAAACCAAAATTTAGGCAAATGCAACTTCATACATCTCACAACACCTTGTAGAACTATGTACCGATTTATATTTTATAAAAGACATTTATACACATACTTGAACGCAAATAAAATAGAAATATTTAAGATGATAATAGACCAGTGCCATATATTGTGATGTATCTCATGTACTACGTAAACAATTGACTCAGTGATTTTCATAGTTGTTTGTTTAATTTCCAGATGTGAAAACTTGGGTTTGTTGGAACGGGACCACAATTGTTTATGCTCAATGGACGTCGCTACTAAATAGAGAACAACAACGAACCTCGATCGACCTCATTAGATAATGTATATAGTGAATTTGTTATAATGTAGGACCAAAATTTTATAATAAATCTCCTTGTTGTAGTTTAAGGGAGTGTCGATACAAGAGTCGTCAATGTAATTTATTGCATTATAAGTAATTATACAAATGTCAATATAAACGTTTTTACTAAGATAAGCACAAAAAATATATGTATTAATTGGATAGTTAAATGTGCCTTGTATATTGTGTTATGCTCTATTAGGGATGGAGAATAATTACGCATATATTTGATATCAATTTTATGTCGGTTGTTTACTGTTAGGTACAAGTATTGTACGAGCGGCCTCAATTACAAATATTTCATGTAAACATATTTGACTTGGAAGAGATTTGCTTGGAGACTAACACTTTGGGTTGGTAAAATATTTATAACCTATATTTATGTCACAAAACTGTTTTGGAAAAAGAAGAATAAAGGCCACGCCATTAGATTGATTTTAACTGTTGTAGAAAAGTGTGTGTGCTTTTAAATTAATTGCATTCGATCTTAAAGTTGCTTAGAAATCTAAATTATATTTTCCAAACGAATGTACACTTATGTTTGTAAAAAATATTAGTACGTCAGTAATCTCTTTCAAATGGACTTAATAATATTGTAAGACAAATTCTGATAATTGTCTCAAAAGTATGAAACATCCGCATGATATACATATGTAACACATAGTAAATGCAAGCAACATGTTATCATAATATTTAATTGTTGAAAAAGATATAGGCAGAAGGCAATTGTTTAAGATTCTTTTATTTATATAGTACCTATATATTACGCCTAGATCGCGTTTCCTAGTTTTTAATTCCGTTTTCATTTATTTTTTTAACTTACCTCTAAAGATTATGTTTATTGTAGAATCATACTAGTTCCTGAGAATGATAATGTGTTAGTTAAATTCTTATTTTGTTCTTGTCGTTTTTAAATGACGTATTAGGGATCCCGTTATCTATTTATTAGTTTTAGATTTGTAATTTTTCTCACTTATTTTATCACAATACAATTGGCAGTAGTGAATTTTTTCGAGTAAAAGTAATAGATTTTATTTTTGTGTATAAAGTTAAAAACATAGGAAGTGTCCAAATTCAATAATTCTCACTAGAGTTATATTCAATTTAGTTTATGAACATTGGTACCGATGTTGCCTTTACTGTTTATATTTTTATCGATTACATTAGTCTACAAATTTAGACTGAAAAGTATTCTTTAGGCAAAGTAATTTTTTATATTAATTTCTAAATGCTCAATACGAAAAAACTTTTGTATTTTAAAATTAGTTTCCATTTTTGAGAAAAAAAAGTTTTTCTAAAGGATACAACAATCATAAATATTGTATTCGCTGAATTGCGACGTGGTTTTTTTGCTGACCTCTTGTATATTTCTTTTATTGCATCACGATAAACAGTCCAGTAATAATCCGCTAACATTAAATTGTTCCCCTTGCCCTAATATCGTTTTTCCATGTTAGCAATGTCATACTGGAAGCGTTCCACTTGTTCATCGCTGATAGGCCCACTATTGTCTGGAGATAAGTCTAACTGAGAATGTTGGAAGTGTGTTTTCCAGGACATATCACAACCTAGTTCTTGATAAGAGGATAACATATTTTCAATAAGTTCAGCATAGTTTTGCTTTGTTCTTAGACAATTCTAAATCGTTTTGGTATCAGATAAAGATTGCTGTGCGGGAGAGGACGAGTAATTGACAGTATGTCCGGGTGTACTATGGTATTCTTCTGTTTTTTAGAAACACCCTTGCCTTTTCCAAATATAGAGTTGTCATGCAGAAATAACAATCAGTTATTTGATTAGTCGATTCTTGCCACTGCATTGGCACTGCAAAACTAAATGATGTTTTGTTGCCATTCAGCCAATTACTTAAACATGTAGTACACGGATTGCAGCAGAAATGCGGTACCCAGCTTTACTCTGGTGTTTGATGCCCTCGTTGAAGTAATAAAAAAGGGTTTTTTTTTTATTTTAGTCGATAGAACACCTCTCTTACAAAAAAATTACTTCGCTATAAATGAAACAAAATTTTCATGTTTATTACTAACATTTTGCTGCAAAAAATTTAATTATACTTTATACTTTTAACACTTTTTATCATTAACTAATAGGAAAAGAACTCAAAAGACGATAGTTTTAACTTTGATTACATTTAATTAATTAAATATCACATTTATGATGTTGGACGAAGGTAGTTTTGTTAAATTTGAAACATATCACGTATCGTGAAAATTCAGTAACAATTGAATATTACTTATCAACTTGTATTCAGCATGGTTATAGAAGCAAAAATTAGTTAAAATTATTTCGAATACTTTTTCACTGTAGATTAGTGTTATTTATGGATAAGGAAGTACAAGACCATATTGTATAATTATGTATAGTAAGATTTATAATAATAGATAGTTCAATTTGCGATTGGTGTGCCTTAACGTGTAATTTCTCTGTGACGTATTCGAAAGGTTTGTAGTTGAATAAATCTATGTATATAATGTTTTATATTGTTTTCGATAAAACTCGTTGAAAATTAATCGCCTTACGCTTGCGACCTCGTAAACTCGACAACAAAAGTGCGAATTGATATTTCCGTTAGGTCTAAGCGATATGTGTATGACTAGATGTATCCTTAACAAATAATGATAGTCTGGTTGTATTTAGTAATGGAAAATATTGTTATTTTTATACATCGCTCATTACCTATAGCAGTCGTCGGTTACGATAATTCCTATCATAATATCTTAATTATGGCGATATGTCGTTCTTGCAGATCTATTTTGATATTGATAACTAATTAAGCGGGTATAGTGTAGGAACAATGAAAGCATTGTACCGTGTGAATAATTTTTAGATAATTCAATTTATAAGTCAACTGCGCCGTAGAAGGTGACACCCATCTTAATAACATTATAAAGAATGGAGTTGGTGGTTTTGCTGCGATGTTATTCTTCACTGTAAAGACAATTATATTTCATCTTAAAAACTCGCATAGTTTTCTGAAGCTAAAGTAACTTCCTACAATTTCAAACTCATACCCTGGTGTGCTTGGCTGAAATTCTAACCAACTGGCGAGTGGTCTATAAATTATGCAAAGAGTTTGAAGTGCATTTTCATGTCTATTATTATTACAATGATCTATGAATAAACGTGTGATTTGAGACGAGGCAGTATATAACGAACAAAAGTATTATAAACAGCATAATAAAAGTTCTTGCATCACAAAGTTATAAGGTAGTGTAAACTATTAGTTAATATAAATTAATAGTTTCTAAGAGATTTACTATGTATGTAGATTGTACGTACATTGCAATAGTTTTCAATACTCAGTATTAATATTACTACGGATAATAGGGAAATGCTTTTTGCTAGTCAAATTCAAATCACTGATTTCGTACTTAGGTTCGACATACAAATTTGATGATTTTTATTGGTTTTGCATTAGCAGACTTGAGCATTAGCAAGCTTACTAAAAGCAAATATGGATTAAGTTTGTCTTATTAGTATAAAAAAAACAAAACCAGCAGCTCAATTTGCAGTCAGTATTTATTATAGTTTTCACTAAGTACGGTCACAATGTAGTTATGGGAAATGTACGTGACAAATCGAGATGACTATTTCAGCCTATTACATTATTAAATGATTTATTAACGATAAATATGCAAACGCAGTGATTTCAACTTATGCCACCGTAAGTAGATGGCGCTAGTAGGCCTGCAGTGATGACCACATTATTATTGTTTTACTTTTGTGAAAATTAACGTAATTGTATTTTTTTATTTATTTTTCCTTTGTTATTTTTGTATCCATAACAAGTTTCACATAGATCTAATAATTATATACTTAAAATTAGAAGGGCACAAGGATTTTCTGTGTGGGTGACGTTTAATATTTTACTTAATTGTTACTAAAGGCAATGTAGGTGTTAATCTGAAACTGTGCTAAATAATACGTTATTTAAGACGTAAGACAGGCTCTACGTTGCATTGGTCCTTACTTCATAATCGTCATTCATTTTGTTATCTAGTTATAATTGGATAACTAATTATAATTTTATTTTTCTAATTATAACATGTTGCAAAACCGCTAATCATAGTTGTGTGTGTTTATTGTTAACTGTTATAATTGTTTAATAAAATGAGCGTAAAATATTTCATTGTTTCATTTTCTACGTAACTGAATCCTGTACTTTAACGTATAAGGAACTGGCAGAGATGCTAATGGTGAGTGGCAGCGAGAGGACTTCGTTGCGTCAAAATAAAAAGCCAACAATTATTTGACATTATATTTTACATGCATTTATAAAACAACATTGCAGACAAAAAACAAAGAATACATTCAATATTCATGTTTTAAAGATTAATTTATACGATTCGACTAGGAGCACTAAATTTAATAAATTATACTTAATATAATTTAAAAATAAAAAAAAAGATCATTATTATTGTTTAATGACAATTTATTAATAATAGTTTCATTTATAAATTTTGTAATATCGATATTGTATATAGAAAAAAATGCGGTTGGAAATGTAATCAATCGATTATCTATGTGCTATATAAGTATCACTATCAACTATTTTTCTTTCACGTGCAAAATGAATACGACAAATTGAACATACAATGTGCATGCAACGTAATAGAAAATTGAACGTTAAAATTACAATGTACGGTGACAAACGAGAACATTTTGAAAAGATAAGTAGGTATACGTTTAATTATATTATTAGAAATTTATACACAGGGTGAAGTTTATATTTATGTAAATAGGTTTTAAAGGACGTAATCATTAACAACAATCGATATTTAACAGAGGTAGTAAAATGTTCACAGTAGTGTTCACACGCACAATATTGACGTGTTAATGTACCACGTGATAATGTACTACACACATAGTTATAAATCTTAAGAGACGAAGTACTAGAAGAAGGATGCTATGCGAAAACTAAAACATGTATGAATATTTTCACTTTGTTTAAGGAAAATAACTTGAGGAGGCATTAACATAGGATAAAGATATGGTAGACACATAAAGTAGGTAAAGACAGAGTAGACATATTAAGATTAGGTACGAACATCAAAATATCTAAAAACCTTATAGTCGCCTAGCGTTGAATTTCTTTTTTTGCTAATATCTATGTAGTTTCGAATATGATGTCTGTTCTTACCTAAAAGAAAAGTTTTGTATTACATATAATAAAGTATATCCATACCGAGCGTGCTAACATTTTTAAATACCCACCATTTGATACAGTGTTTTAAGTAATGTACAGTGGCTCCTGGTATGGTATGGTACGTGAATCTAATTGGCTAGGTATCTGCGTATAATATGTTGAACGAACTGTTATCTGACTAACCTGTTGTTTTTTTTATTAACAACTTTATATTTATCAAAGACATCATTCTAAATACTGCTAATCCTCTAATTAAATTGTATTAAACTTTTTTTAAGTATTTAATTGTTTTATAAATATAGGTATATATACTATGTACACAATGTTTAAGTTATATGTAACTTATAGTTAGAAGTTTAAGTTTAGATTATAATTTATTATGATATATATGCGAATCAATTATATGAACTGTATTTGTTTAAATATTTAAATCACGTACAATACGAGTACAAGGAATAATAGTTAAAGTGAAGTAGTTAAATTGATTCGTTATTTAAAATTGCAATTATTCGATAACAGTAGGTAGCCTTTATCAAAATGACATGTAGACAATTGATGTCTGGTTGCTATATTCTAATAAGCATCCTTATTTCATTGCTGTATTTGCTGGCACTGTTAGGAAAATCAGACTAGATAAAGGCTACTAACAATGTTCAAAATGTTAACTGTTCACGGTCTGTTTCATTTTGGCAGAAACGATATCTTCCTTCCAAGTTTTCTACAAAGTGTTCAGGTTTTCTTGGCAATAATTTAATATTACATTATGATATTTACACTTTATACATGTATTTAATATTAATAATCTTGACAATTTGGTAACGTCTGGTAATTTTAAATAAACACATTACCAGTGAAATAGAAACATCTGAACTTTAGGAAGTTCTTTTGGCTTATAAAGTAGAATACTCCATAAAACGGTGCGTACGTGTTGGGTTTGATGAGATAGCCATTGAATTAACCGGATTAGTTATTGAACGCACTGGATTCGTTGAATTTTCTGTAAAATTCATTGGGCTATTAATAGATCTCAATGAGTTCGTCATTGAGCTTTTTGGATCTGAATCGGACCTCATAGATTCAGTCGCTGAGCATGTTGGCCTACTCATGAAACTAATTATTTCACTCATTATTGGATTCGTTTGGTCAGACATCAGTTTTAAAGGGCTCGACGTTGGTACCAACGATTTGGTCAATGAACATATTGGATTACCCATTTGGTTCATTGGAGTATCCATTGACTCCAATTGATTAGACATTGAATGTATTGCGTTAGCCGTTGAAATCATTGACTTATCCATTATTTTCGTTGAGTTAGACCTTGAATTCATTGGGCTAGCCATTAAAGTAATTGTGTTATGTATCGAATTCAATGAGTTAGCTATAGGATTTATTGTGTTTACTATTGCATGCATTGAATTCATAGGACTGGCCATTGCAAACGTTGTTTCAGGCATTGAATTTACGCGATTTGTTTTTGGACTCGTTGAATTAAGCTGTGAACCAGTGGAGTTGGTCACGAAACTTGTTGGATTTGAAAACGAATTCATTGGGCTAGCCCTTGAATGCATCGGATAGCAGTTAGTCGCAGAACTCATTGGATTGTAATTGTTCTGAGAATTCATTAGAATATTCCTGGAAATCATTGGATTAGACACTGGGCTGTTTGTATACAACTGAGAATTCTTTGGGTTAGCAGACAAACTCATTGAGGAAGACATTGAATTCATTGGGCTCATTGAATTAAACACTGGAGTCATTGAGCTCATGGGATAAGATACTGAAGTCAATGAATTTATTAATAAATTCATTTGATTGGCATTCGGTTTGAATTCTACATTCATTGGACTGATTATTGAATTTGATGTGTGTGGATTGTTAATTGAGTTTAATTGATTCGTTACTGAGCACACTGGATTAGGCACTGAATGGATTGTGTTTTCCATTGAGTTTATTGGGTTGGTCATTGAAATCAATGGTTCGAACGTTGAATTTGATGGGTTAGATATTGAGTCCGTTGATTTCATCACTGAATGCATTAAATTGGACATCGAATGCATTGGATTAGCCATCGAATTCATTGGATTCATTGGGCTCTGTATGTCTGTTTTGGTATATATGTGACTAGTTTTATTTGCTGTGGTCTTGATACATAAGTCCATAGCAGTATAACGCAGTCGTTGCCTGGGGTTTGACGCACGGACAACGCTACGGTTGCTGGTAAATCAATGATCAGTACTAAAGTAGGAGTTTTGCATTAAGTAAAGTTTATCAATGGGATTCACGACGGCTCCAGTGCCCAGGTTTAGTGGCTCGTGGGCAGAGTGAGAATTATGTTGATGCGGATGATGAGGCACCTCCAAGTTCTGTAGGCTCATAGTGTCGGAAGCACCTTCATCCAACTGATCGAAATTGCTTCCGTCAAGGGATATATCCGTGCTGCAAAAACTATCGCCAGAATGTACTGGATAATCTGAAAAATGAGACATTTGTTTTATCATTTACTAATTTCTATTCTTTTAATTTCATTCACCAGATCCTTTTGTCATAGAAGACCAACATTTATATTTTTATTTTTTTACTCATTGTGATTCCAAGAGTAATTTGCACATAATAATATTATTAATAATAAACATCTTGATAATAATAAACAAAAACCATATTTATAAAAAAGAAATTTCATTTATAGAAAGACGTGGTATGGAAAATTTCAAAGTCAGTAGCGATCGATGTCACAGGAAACTTCAATTCTATGTAAGATTATACGTCTACGATCGGGAATCTCCTCTTGACATCTAGTGGATAAACAACTACACGAACTACTTTGTATTATTTTTTATTTGGTAACTATATATGATTAGAAACTTATGTAGGTAGGTACCGAGGGAGATCAAATCTTAAAAATGTTGACCAAATAGATACTGGCTGATGATCAAACGTCACCGAAATTGGCGTGAATGTATAAAAAGGATAATGAATATAGAAGCATGTCAGAAGAATATTTTTCATTTGTTACTCTTTGCTTAAGAGACATGAGGTGACGATATAATAAAAATTATGTAAGGTTTAGTATTCTAATGTAAGTTTTATTTTTATATTAATGTTTCGTTGCGTATATACATAAAATGGAAATAGTTTTGAAATTATGGAAGTATTTTTGAACCGATAATTTCATCGGTTAAGTAGCTCCTGTTTATTCGATTACTTACCATCAGGGGAGTACGGCAGGTTGGGATTTAGAGGTTGGCTCGAAGCAGAGTATGAGCCGTCAAGGCCCAAATAATTCCCATGTTCACTTGATGGCGACTCTTGTTTGATATTCTTTTCATCCTTATCTTTTTCTTTGTCAGTATTTTTGTCGCCTTCTTGTTTTGCTTTGCGTTGGATCTTTTTCATTTTGGCACGTTGGTTCTGGAACCACACTTGGACCACTCGAACGCTCAATCCTGTATCTTTTGCGAGGGCCTCACGGACTTTTCGACATGGTTTTGGGCTCACTTCAAAGGACGCTTTAAATTGTCTGCGTTGAGCTGATGTCAAAATCGTTCGCGGCCGTTTTGGACCGCGTCGGCCATCCCTGGGCCGCTCAGAATCATCTATTATCATGTCGTCCTCTGCGTGTTGCATCAAATACATTTCCTTTTCGAAATCCTGTCGGCAAAATATTTGTCCAGCTCTAATGACGTACTGTTCACCTTTCTGTAGCGGCTGGCAGCACATGACGCATACGAAGCATTGAATGTGGAAGACGTACTGCTGGGCTCGCATGACCATCTCTTGTGGCAGCAAGCGATCGCCGCATCTGGTGCACTTGACTCCGAATAATCTAAAGATCAAAGAATCAATAATGACATCTGAAAGTATTAAGCGCGAAGCCCATCGCTAAGCTTCTCGCCAGCATTTCGCTGCAATATAGCCGCTATTAGCAGTCGCAATAATAGAGAGGTTAATTAAATAACAATAATACTGTAAAATGATTGATTCTTATGTTGTTTATTTACCTATCATAGTCGGGCTTGCAGTACAGTTTAGCGTTGCGAGTATAGCAGGTGTGAGCGAGAGGGCAACCGCACACGCAGCAGCTGAGGCAGTGCTCGTGCCAGGACAGGTCGCCTACTCGCATCAGGTAGCGGTCCTGGATCTTTTGACCGCACCCCTCGCATATCTCCACGATCTTCTCTCGCTTGATGCTTGCGCTCAACTCTGTAGAGTGGGAATCTAGAATTAGTAGCATGTGGTAGGTCATACATATAATTTAATGACACAAGAAATTATAATGATATTTTTATCAGTCTGTTCTCAAAATTTATTTTGCTTTGCTTTTTTATATTCAGCAGATTGTAGTTTGCAATGCAACCATTTAAATAATATCTAGTGGGTTATATTTAACTCAGCATTTTGCAAATACATTGTAAATGTTGTTGTATTTTTTATACAAACTATATTTTTTAAATACGACAGACGAGGATCGATATTATAGGTATATTTATGCAAAAACAATTTCGCATTGGGGCCAAGTATTAGCATATTGAGATCATATACACACGTAGTAGTTCTATAAAAGTTTACATCAAACATTAAGATTTTTACGGCTGTTGTGTCTTTCATTCACAATTCAATTATTACAGTGAGGTCTGTTCAAAAATTAAGCGTTAGAATGTTTAAATACTATTGTTCTCATGTAGTCCTGCGAATGTCATGCAATTTATATAA
>DWED01000487.1:0-11102 GCA_018245795.1 Protelbella ruficauda | reverse complement strand
TCTTCATCCTTTTTATTTTGAGAGGAAAACCTTTCCCAAAAGGTTAAACGCTTGGTGATAATAGTAACGATGATATGCTCTAGCGTTAGGGTTCTACCGCGAAATTGTTTAGATATTAGTAAAGCTTCTTGATAGGGGATTTAAATCTAGGTATTTTTTTACATGCAACCCAAATACTTAGACAACATTTCTCGTTACTTTTCTAAATATATATGTAGCTATAAATAACCGTTTGCTCTACACGTTTTCCAACAATATTTTATCTACATCAGCATCAGTAAACAAGCCTTTGTAGCAGTTAAATAAATATCGCAAACTGAGATAATGTTGTTCACTAAGAGAAACCAACTCTTGTCACTAGGTGGCGCTGTACGCAGACGTTGCGTGTGCGCAGGCGGCTATTTCCCATGTAGCGCTATTTACTGCTGTGGTTCTTACGGAACATGCTTATTTAGTAACATTATGTATTATAATACCGAGAAATTCTCCTTATCGTTTGTTTTAAATGTCACAGCTACTGTCATAAATGTATACTAATTTAACGAGCGATTGTAATTTTGGTATAATAGCGAAATTTAAATAGCGGACAGAAATTCTTTGTAGTAGATACATTTGAATATAATAAGCGTTTTTGAGATATTATATTTTGCCAGCTTTATCGAAATTAATGTGTTTTAATTCTAATAACACCCTTGTATTTCTCAGTTCTCTGAATTATACGTGTCAAGTCGACGCAGTGATCATTTGCTGTTGTTATCGAGGAAAGTTGTAAAAACACACGAAGTAGGTGTAATAATATAATTTATTAATAGAAAAATGTTTGTTATTAAATACTGCGAGTTTAAGTCTTACGCCATACGCGAGTGTGTTACAGAAAAACGTCACGAAATGTATTGAGGGATCATTAGGGAGTAAAACATTTCATGGCGTACATCTTCTCTGCTGTAGTTGTGTTCTCAATATCACTACAGTTAGTAGGCCAGGGAGTTGGGAGCATTTCTGGCAAAGTTTATTTCTGTTCGGATACATAACTCTTGTACGTTTGGTTCCGAGTTACTGCAAGCGTAGGCAGCCTTTTGTCGGTATAACGACAATTACATTTCTTGAACTCGATATGGAATACTTGTATAGCTTTCAAGATTGCACGCCTTTCGGAATGGCCTATTTAGACAGACGTTTTATAATGTTTAAGTTGGTGAATTCTAAATTGTAATTTTAATAACAGGTTTGTTAGAGACATGGTAAACTTAGGAAAGGCTGTAGAATGAAATATTGTACTAAAGCTAGTTGTACATTGTAAATATAATAGGTACTTTATGATGTGAGTACTATAAAATGAGTTAGAGCAATTTCATAATTTAAACGATGAGCTACCTACTAGGTCATGGTACCAAGGTACGATCACGTGTCGTTCCTTGAGTATCGAATTAGGACATGGACATATAATTTGACTCTTGTTTCTTATAGGTCCTGAAAGTTAAGGACCTTTGGGTAGTTGTAAAAATTGAATTCGATTCAAGGACACCCAGTATATCGACTAGTCCGTTGTCTCAGTGATTAGACAAACTACTGACCGTGGGATGGAGATGTCCCAGAATGTTTACGGGTTATTATGAATAAACAATTATTCTGCTATGCGTCTTCATAGGGTTGTATTTACCAAGATCGATTGAAATAAATTTTGTTCTGTCTTCTGTCTTTAATAGAGTACGGTCCGAACTCCACACCCTAAGGGTCTTGGAATTCTATGAATATTTTTATTGATCGATATCCGGCTTCGCTCGCGGCACCGGGATAAGCTTTGTGTAAATACAAAACAACAGTTTTCGAAAATGACATTTATTGCAGTTTAAATAAGATTCATATTCGAATGCATTAGGCTTTACCGTTTTAAATGGAATTTTGAGGTAATGATAGGTAATAATGAGGTAATGAGGTGAGAGATGCAGCGTATTTCGGTTATTGTTTCTCAATAGTAAAATACTTTAATTTGTTAAAACTAATGATGTATTTATATGTTCGTATAATCACTCATATTTCTTTGTGTTTGTACTTTGGCACATTATAAAACAATCAAAAAAGCGATACTACATTTTCAAAGGAAAATCAAGCATTAAATTTTTTTTTTTTTCATTTATAACGTAAGTACTGCTTTATTTTAAAGTATCTATCATAGTATGTACATATCGAATCTTTTGTTTTTCTCGCACACTGAAGTGCAGTTACACATACAGAAACAAAGCTGATAAAATTCTATGGTTGCTTGTGCACTATCAATTGTCACATAGAGACGCGTATAAAATGTATGATGATATGAGTTTTGGCCACGAATTATTGACGGCAATGTCAGCGCGGCGGACACCATCGGATCACTCGCGCGGCGAGTGCGGATCACGTACTGCGCGCGTGTCTTTTATTTATACCCCAAAGTAGGTAATTGTCAATATATGCTTGTTTGCTATCGGTGGAATCACTGGATTATCTGTCGACATAATTAACAAGTACGAAACCGAACGGGCATTACGGTTCGATTAGATGTCTCAAATTGGTGTTGTGAGGTGGGATAGACCGGTGCTGGCCGAGCGGCGAGTCCGGCGCGTTCATTCGCAGCGCGCGCGCTCCGCGATTGGTTGTGTTTACACGTCAACCGAATCTAACCACTTCGGTCTACCCGCAGAAGCTCTGATAAATACGCGGATCAATGAAAATTATCTAATTTAATTATTCTCACGTCCACCGAGACGCGAAACGTGAAAAACACGCCGTTACCGAGTGACAGTTATCATTAATGCTTCATTAATTATAAATTATGTATGTTACAATAAACAAATAAACCTCGATACATTAGTGGAACGAAACTTACTGCAGTGGTTGTGATAGATGGATCATCTATGTGACTCAAACGGTGGCAGTTGTATAAGTTCGTCCGATTTCAAAATGTCGCTGGAACATGAAATACCTGTGTTGATAAAAAAGGTAATTTGTTTTATATCATTGTGATAAAACTAGTTTTCTATTATTTTCTTTTATCTTTATGGTAATCTAAATTATTAATATAATTGTAACTCATCACATTGATATTTAATTGTTGATGATTGTTAGGTTCGTAACATAGTATTTAAAGATTTAAATATCGTTAAACAAATGAAAAGATTATAAAGTAACTAATTAACTTATAGTTATGGAAATAATTAGAACCTATTACGTTGTATTAAATATAAGGATAATTAAGGCAGTATGTTGTCATATTAACACAAAGCGAAAAATTTAGTTAATTTTTAGTGTTGCCAGCGTTATATGGTCTGAAAATACTTTCCTCCTTAGTGAATAGCCTCATTATTTGGGTCGTTTGACGTTGTAATTTGGCGGCAGATGGACTAATAAAATACCGGTGTAATAACAAATGAAATAATTATAATAAATAATCGTTGAAACCGTATTCATTTTAACATATATTCTTGTATACATGAGTATATAAAATATCTTTCTATATTATGAAGTTAGGGAAATAGTCATTACGCATTTTTTCATGACAAGCAACTAATTTGTTCAGTTGTCACACTTGTCGCTGGCTACAAGGACTTTACTATTTTTAAAAACTCACATTGCTACCGGTTTCTTCAGACGAATATTTCAATTTATCATCATTATCATTGACCCTTTTAATGCTTTACGGTAGGGCAGCCATTTTCTCTCAGAATGGCAAGAGTTAAGAGTGATAAGAGACCGCCGCTGACAAAGTACGTCTTGGCAAAATTCAACTTGGCTTGTAGTCTTAGAGAACGTATGGAGAGTCACATGGTGTTGAAATTATGTCACGGTTTTACCTTGACCGTTATAACGAGTGATATTTAATTTATAAAAATTAATAAATCGCCAATATTAAACCACACTGTATAAACACATATCTAATCATGATTACATAAGCCATTGATATAAATAATCTAATACCCAAAACTAATGCTTATTTTTCTAACATTATTGTTATATCATTGCGCCAGATTCTTTATGGGATAAACAGAGATCATCGATTGCCAAATATCTAAACTTACAAACCTGACGTGCCCTAAACAGAAGGAAGCACATTTTTTTCTAGCATCCAAATACACATGTATAGAAATGTTCTATTCGTGACAGATGTGTCCTGATCCCACGCTGCGGGGAGCCAGGAGTTTAAAGGAGTTTAAAGAAAAAACATGGCCGTCCATGCGAAATGTTACAAAAAAATAATAAATCTATGTTCCCGCTGGCTACGCAGGTATTTACCTCCTCGCCGCTCACTACTGCCACTTTTATTTATGGTCTGATGGTGCTCTCTTTAAAATATTACCAGCCACAATTGGTTACTGGCAATCATACTTGTGTAAGTACAGTGTGTACGGAATAAATTATTCACGCAAACGGGTCCTCGGCTCGTTGCGAGGCGCTTGCCAGTTTCCAGGGCTATTTATCCCAGCTGCAAATGATTGGGTACGGGGTTGTATAGTATTCTTATAGTTATTACATACACGATACCATTCATTGGTTTAGGCGCTAGTCGAACTACTTATTACGGCTAGCCATGCGATCGGTTTGATGAATCGCTTCTAGAGATGAACGTAAACTGGATACACAGTTATATGTATAGATTAAAATGTTTATGGTCCGTTCGTAATACATTTTGAAATTATTAAATACTCCTCTCCATTACTGACACCGAATTTTGCTGAGTCAGAATTCTCTGAAAATTACGTACGTGTACGTAAAGAGCGATGAATGTAGCACATCAGTTCTGTAATAATAGTAATATTTAATATCTAATGCTCTCTGCTTTGCCTGTGAGTGATCTGGCGTGACGATATAATATCAACAGTTACTTATTCTAATTTTTTGCCTGAAGCAGATTTACCTATGTGTTTAAATTCTGAACTACTCAGATATGTATATATGTAATAATGTTATGGAATTTTAATAGACTTTTTAATATAATTCGTTACGGATGTCGCCAACTACTACAAGCCGGAACAAAGGGATTTGCATCTCATAACAATCGTATGATAACAGGAGGATAGTTAGAATAGGAAATGCGATCTTTTCATAATGCGTTACTCAATTGTTTTTAATATGACATCCGATTTAAAAAACTATATGAAAAATCAAGGCCGTTTCGTGTATCGTGTAATATGGCTTTTAGTGATGAGTAGTTTTAAGCCTTCTTTTTTGTGGTTCCATATGTCTAAAATACATTTGCATTTGTGGTTTCAATATATGAATATTTAGAAATAAGCAGAATTAAAAAAAAAACTACAGATTTTTTTACGTTTTCTGTCGCAGATATGTATATAAAGATAAAAATAACAGAAAAGTGTAGAAAAATTAAGACTGATTCCGAGAATAGATTATGACTTTAGAGCCAGGATCCAATAGTTTTTTTATAGTTTTTCACACTAGAAAATCGGAATAGCGCGTTGTAGTTTCAACCATTAGGCGAACAAAATTATTCTAGCACAATGTAAAGTTGGAATATTTTTAGCTGTCATTGACCTCACATTGAGATCTTAAAATAGCCGATGCTGATGAAATTCGATGGCTATCAGGTATATATTATAGGTTTGTTTAGGCACAGGCATTTTACTATGCTATATAAATCGGCTATTAATATGTTTATAATACAAGAAATGAATAAGAAATTATATCTTGGGACATCTCCACACATGGCCATCTGATCCCAAAGTAAGCATCAAAAGAGCTTATGATATGGTAACCAGATGGCTGATAAAATAAATATATATTTGTATAGATATTTTGTCACCCAGACAGAATAAATGCTTGTGCTCATTACAGAGATATTTATTTTGAACGGGAATCGAAACCACGACCCTCGGCGCATATTAAGATTGCTTTTGAACGCTATTGAACGCTTTTGTCAAAGAGCATACGTCAATCTCTACTCTATGGTCCTGGTCGACCATAAACAAATATGTTTGACATTGACAGGATTGACATAATATGTTGAATTACTTAAGAATGTTTATCGACTGAGGTCGCTTTTGGTGTACACGTAGGCTTGAAACCACGCCCTCTAAGACCGAAAAATAAATTGTATTGGCAACATTCACTTCACAGTAAAAAAGGTGTACTATTTTTATTACGCCGCACAAACCGAAGAGTAAATATTTTAATTGATTTGAATGCAACTGATGACACGCGAATTAAAATGCAAAATTCTCCAAATTGCATTTTAAGATAACTGACAGATACTATTATGTTAAATAAAATATTATAACTGTATTTCTAGACTGTATGATTGTTAGCAGAGTAAACTAAAATTACATACAATTTGCAACATCTATCATGTGTATCTACTCTGTGCAATTAACACCTTCTTTTCTATTTTGTTCTGTCCAACTCATAGTTGTAATCTAACTGAAACCACTCGTTCTATTAATTGGGTAGGACCGTGATTTATTACTGTTTGCAATATATGTGTCATACACTACATTACTTATACATGTGTTGATAAAAATGTTAGTGTTTGTTATCTCTAAGACGAGGGCAGACGGTAAGGCCAGATAAGGAGTAGGTGTAGGTACTGAACCTTAGCGCCGCGTGATCTGCATCCATGTTGCATACCTCTGTTGTAATGAAATGTATTTAATATCTTGAACCCGATCTGTCGAGTGTCATTATTTTAAATATTACTATTTTATCGTCACGGTGGGTACCTTACCGGTTCAGCAGAGAGCACCGACTGTTAAATATATTTATCCTTAAAGCCTAACATGCTTCTTCTACATTCATCACAGTCTTCATAGTTTACGGAGACTTTTGACAGGACGCTCCTGTTCAGCCAGACTCTGACCGATATGGTAAACATATAAATAAATATTAATATTTAAATTTTCAAATAAATATTATATTTTTGCTATAAATAACCCTAACCCTTGAACCTATTGAAATACAGCATATTCGCGTAAACTGGTTACATGGATCACGTGCATCACAGATTTATATATAGAGTATGTATGCATTATGCGTAGCGATAAATACGCGCGATGATCAATAAGGACGGATTTAAGTGAACAAGGTGTTCGAGATGGTCATTATCAGCAAAGCGGGTTAACAAACATATCATTTGCATGACTACTTTCCTTTGTAAAACGGACATTGTGATAAACGTTGGTTCGACGCAGTGTTTGGAGATCATATGATGATTTAAATGATTTATAACCATTTCAAAATGGCTGATTGAAAGCTACGTTAGTTTAAGCAAATAGTGACAACTCTAAATAACAATTTGTGTTTGTGTAGCGATGATATTTACGGATGTCAGTAGGCATACGTCTTAGGTGATTTCAGAGAATCTACTATTTGGATACGTGTTTGGAGTACGCCATGGATTCACTAACGCATGTTATTTCCATTTTAAGAAATGATTTTTGGTGTTAATTGTGACTAATTGCATGGGTGCGTGGGTTCCATTGCCATCCGAGACAATCATTTGCGTGATGAACAGACACATTCGTTCTGTTTGGGTTAAGAAAATATCTATTTAAAAATATATTTATAGTACAAAAACCGCATAAAATTACAAAGGGGTTATATGCAGAATTGTATGATTACCGCATACACTTTTAACACCATTACTGTCGCGTCACGATGTTATCACTGATATTTTATGACTCCGGATCGATCTCCATCCTTTGTCGGGACCGCTATCACTCGTTCACATGGCAAATCTAATGTGACCGATAAAAAAGGCTAACTACCAAAATGAACTCTCGTTAAGGTAATGGGGTCAACTACAACTATTATACTACTTCGTATTTTCCTAAACACAATTACAGACTAATATAATAAAAAAAAAAAAAAAAAATTAGTCAAATCCGTCAAATATTTTCTTATTTGTATAACTGATATACATTTAAAAAAAAAACTTAAATATAATCTATTACTTGCATCCCGCATATGGCCAGCCTGGCAGACTATGGCCAGCTCACCCTTCTCATTCTGAGAAGTGACCCGTGTCAATAAATTGGACCATGAAAGGTTTCATGCTATTGATAAGGAACACGGCAAAATGAGCAGAGTGGATATGAAAAAGATACTGATCATGAACTGAATTAATCATTTGTCTCCTGAATAGAAATCTGATATTTTCAACAATGGAGGTTTCTTTTATTATATTTATTGTATTATGTTTATTGTATTATGTACTTTACTTTCTCAATAATAACGTAGTTGCAGTATTTGCATATCTGTTTTAAGTAGATTTAAAATACTTTCGAGAATTTAGTATAAGTGTCCACAATAAAGTATGAGGAAAAAACCTTATTTAAAAGTACATTCTTTTATTATAGTTACATGTTATTACAAGACGATTGCTTTATTACAGGAACATGTGCTAAAAATAAATTATTTTATTAAAAAAACATGTTCTAAAAGTCGATTATATTCGTAAAGAAATGTGTATTATATGAATTAGTATAAAGGCGAATGCGCTAAGATGTTAAGCTGAAACAGCATTGTTCTATCTGGCCTTTCAAGGACACCAGCCCTTGCCAGTCCGCTCGGCGGGACGAGTTTATCCATTACATCTGCGATACAGCCATACAACCATAAGCCGGGATGATGCAACTGTCCAGTCCTGTTCGGGCACTTGACGTATATCGTGTCGGAAATCACACCATAAAACACAAAATAAAACTGGAATTACACAGATTTACGTAAAACGACTTTACGACGGCATTAACTAAAAATCTACAATGTTACATTTAGTACACATGTACAGCAATAGTATTAGTTTATAAAGTTACACATTTAAGAAATTATTAATTATTTCGTATTGGTTTTAGTGGGGATTGCCACTTAATTTAGCATTATTATTGTTAAGTCACGCCAAGATCCTTATAGGGTAGGCAGAGAGTACGGATTGTAAAATATCTTTACCTTTACAGACTTGACTCACTTTTCATTACAGACTCATTGTTCTTTCCTCTTTATTTGCTATTTTGTAAGGATTTGAATCAGATGGCTTGCGGGGTGCCAACCTGAAGGTGATAATTGTTTCCCACAGCTAAAGCTACTCTTTTAAATACGACAATGTTATGACAACAGACATACTGCAGAATATTAGAACATATAGAAGATGGATATATCTAGGTTTTCAAATAATAGTAAATGTTGGATTGGATGACGAATAGTATAAAAAATTGGTCAGCAATTTTTGTTTTACAACGTACACGGTAGAAGCTTGCGTGTTTAAACTTGAGAAAAGATAAAAGGCTTAGAGTAGTTTAAATTTAAAACTATTCGTTAAAGTTCGATGAAATTCGAGTGTAAATGCCTATATGTTGTAAGAAGACGACTTTAACTATATTTCAATGTTGAAATATTTCTGATTACTATTCCACATTATTTAGCTGTTAGAATAGTGATATCTTTTCAGTCCGAGTACGCCGTTTCGAGCCGATTGAGTGATAAATCCAATCAGTGTTTACAAACACACTGGAAAGGCGAGAACTGCTGGCCGTCTGTTAGCGACACAATGTTATCAGTTTAAATATATTGTTGATCGTTTAGTATATAGTGACATGTACAGTTTTAAAGTCGTGACAATAAGATTTGATTAACTTTAAATTGTAAATGTAACGTCACGCCTGTGTCACCTCGAAGGAGTAGGCAGAGGAGTTAGTTATAAGTACTAGTTATACATACTTGCCTTGGAATAGAGGCATGAGTTTATTACCATACTTTAAAATTTATTAACCGATATATTTTACATTTTACTTCAAATATTACCAATTTTTTTGTTGATTTCATATTTAATAATAACGTTGTTTTAATATTAACATTATTTCAAAATGTAATATACATATTATCATAATAAATTATATATATTTTTTCTTGTATACTTGCTTACTATTCAAAATTACTACGCTAGGAGTGTTTTACTAAATATTGTAATTGTTATAATTGTCTACATTGATGTAATATAAAGAAAATTTAATAACTATAGTTACAAAATGGGTAATAGCTTCGGTTGGCAACAAGAAAACATGGCCAGAGGGAAACTAGCAAGAACAAATATCGGGTCTAGAAAGCGCATTGAAAATGCTCAGGAACCGGTCGGGAGACAGCTTCTAATCCACTTTATTGCGTTCTACCTGCAGGCCAGTGCCCACTTTAAGGCTTGTGCTAAATAAGAACCAATAACTACGTTTTGTGCCAAGCAACCAGGATGATCTTGAAAACGTTTAACACTTATAACTTTAATTAAATGTTAAGTACAAATGTTATATTATTATTCGATTATCACGCCAAGTCACTTACATGGTGGGCAGAAAGCTCCGAGTCTTTATGTCTGTCGTTATAGATGTGACAGACTTCTTGTGCATTTATCATTCTTTTCATTGATGCACGCGAGTTTCGAGGATTTCTGATTTTTTCCTGTTAGCCAATATTTGACATTGTGATCAAGTTAGGTGAACCTTGGTCTCCATCGGCCCATGCGTCTATCAACATTCGCATTATATAGATATGTTGTCTCCAATGAGCTATTCGAGTACAAAAAGCATGTAAATAACACTCAAAGCTTGTTTGATGTAATGAACAAACTGGGAGCGAGTTAGAGCCACGCGTAGGGCAGAAATATTTTCGAATACGGAAGCCAGAACTGATCACGCCCTCGACGTGTGTTAAACAGATAAACGAAAAACAACTGCTGTACCATAGGTACATACAAGTTATATATAATTCAATGTCATATCGTTGAATATTGGACTTAGTATGGGGTCGCCATATTTGCATAACAATTAAGAAAATACGTAGTCTTAATTAGTCTTTCAATGATTCAATGGCCATGACTAAATATTTAAATTTCATTGTTGCGGCTATAAATAGACATGACACAAATATATTTCTTTCTTTTTCAAAAACTTCAAATAGCCAAGTCTGACAACCTGTACTTGGCCAGTGTGGCACATCTTAGACCTTAACCCTTTTTTTTGCGAAAAGACCCGTATTCATGAAACCATAAAAGCGTTGATGATGGTGATAAAAGGCCAACATGTTCACAAATATATTTCTTTCTTTTTCAAAAACTTCAAATAGCCAAGTCTGAC
>DWED01000486.1:0-11122 GCA_018245795.1 Protelbella ruficauda | reverse complement strand
TAATATATATATCTTGGTGTGAAAAGGCTCTCAATTGGCCTTCTATAACAATATGGAACCAGTTCAAACTTTGGCATTGTCGGCTTTTAAGATGGCAATGGCAAGACGCAACATATCGTCGTCCGATAAAACAACTGAAATTCGCCAATGTTTCAAAGTCACGCTTCTATTGTGATTTATTCCACTAATAAGACGATCTGATCAAAAATATACGCGTGTTAGCAGCAGCTGAATAAATTATTCCCTCGATTTTTAAAAAAACCTGCAACGTACAATATTCATACTGCTTTAACGACGCACTGTTCCTCTACTGAACCCAACCCAATGTCGCAATGCTTTGTTTGCATTTAATGTATAACTCCATGGTTATTAAGGAACGATAATACTTTACTGACTATGCTTTGATATGTCTACCGTAAATATTCTACAGCATGACAGAAAATTATCAAGAACGCTGAAAAATCGAAATCGTCGAACGACGTAAATTAATGTTGAATTTGTCGTTCAAAGTATAATGTACACCTAATTATTAATGTTGTATTTAAAGAACTTTGATAATTCTTTTCAAAGTAAAGCTTCTGCCAAGACCAGTTCGTCTTTCTCTACTAAATATACGTCATGCGAGCGCAGCATAGTCAGCAAAGTGTAACTGTTGTATGCATTTATTATAAGCATCTAGTGTTATCGTATATATTAAGAACAATAAATATATATTGTTTCATTGAAAAAAAAAAACTTTCCTTAATATATGTATCTAGGTGAAGAAAAGTCGATTTTGTTATAATAATATATATGTATTGTATACAAGTAATCTATAATGCGAAACTTCAGTTTAAATATTTCATACCTATTAATAACTATTTACTGCGAAAAATTATAGGTGCACAATGGAAACATTTAAATATTATTATTATAATTAATTATATTATTATATTTATTTATTATTTATTTATTTTTTATTAATATTATATTTAGATCTTGATAAGCTCATTGGGAGCCACGGTTGTAAGCTGTAATAATATTATATCAAAAGTTTACATTAACATCTTATGCCAGAGTTAATCAAAACTGCATAATTTGAATAGTTTTGAAAATAAAAAAAAACACGCATCACAATTGAAAATATCTAAATTGAAATTTTTTTTATGACAGAATTTTGATGGTCAATATTCTTAATCTGCTCATAATATGTTCCATGCAGATTCCAATATATATAAAATTCAAAATTGTAAATATAAATAAAAAAAATCAAATACATGGAATCGTAACTATATCTCTTGATGTAAAAAAACTCAAATTAGGCCTTCGATTTTAATTTCTATAAATAAAATTAAAAGAAATAAATTATATGTATGCATTTGAATACTTTATTCGCACAAAACAATACTAACTAGTTATTAAAAGTATAAACAAAAGAATACTTATCCGGATAATAATATGTACAATTATTTTATACTAACATACCTGAGTTGGTAACATTGGTCAGTTGGTAACATTACTGAGTTGGTAAAAAATTTCAAATGATATAGTCACGACTTTTACAGCTAACAAGTTCGACTTTTCCTCTCAGTTTGCTCATTACTTTAATATTGTATTTGTAACCATATAATAAAACCTTGAAATATGTATTATGATTAATAATAATTTCGAGAAAAGAGGCATTAGTAACTAATATGAACGAATATAATAAATAATTTATTATACTGAAGTTATAAAAAATACGTTTTCTAATTAAAGCCATAAAAAACATGCACTTCTTTAACACACATTAAGTCTCTTTGGTTTTGAATGTTTTTTGTTCAATATTTCACATACTGTTCAATATTTTAATTGATATAAAACGTTGATAAAATAAAGGCATCTATAACTTAGATACCGATGCCTCCAGCCTCAAATAATTTATATGTGTCCGTTCAGTCTTCTAATTCTATTAAGAACTCGAATATGTATGGTATTTGGATATAATCCATTAACTTAATAAATAATATCTATTAATAAAATTGTGTTTTCAATTATAATCCCTTCACTTACCTACCTGCCTCCGAGAGAATTATCTACATAAATTTAACACAATTCATAATGCAAAGATTGAAGAGTTTAAAAGATAACGCTAATGTTAAATATTTAAGGCTTAAAAACACTACAGTTACATCAGGAAGAAATAAAATATGGCAGTATTAGCGAAATTTATTTGCTGAAAAGACAAAAAATTAAATACACATTTCTTGTCATGAGTCTTTTCCATAACTACAAGAGATTTAATTGATCTATGTACTGCATTGCAACTAACGGGGTAGATCTTAGTGATCAAATCACCAAGATCTTTTACTTCTTACTTATTTAAATCATCTCTAGGAATCGTAAAGGTCTCCCACGAGGCTTGATTACTGGCAGACACAGTCAACCAGTACCGAATGCATAACATAAATTAGTCACCAGAAGTCACACAAATCTCTGTGCCATCAGCACCCAATTTTGTTTAAACGTACCCACAGATTGCTCGCAAGATGCAAATGATAAAAACCGACTGTAACCGATTCAATATTAAAAAAAGAAAAATCCTTTTTAACCAAACCACATTTTATTTCGACAAGAAACAATAATAATTCACAAAGCGCAATAGTGATTGAAAAGAGGGTAGATAGATAGTTAAATGTATTACTTTGAAATATTCATGTTTAGAAAATACAACATACACAACTAAACATCTATTTCAATCACGTAAAAGCAGGATATGTGCAGTGCTTTCGTCAAAAGGATTCGTCAAATGAAACCAGCTGCTCATTAGTTCTAGTAAAACTACCGTGAACACAGCGCAGAGTCCTTTCCAATTACAGCTTCTCAGCTCAGCGTTAAAATCAGTCCACTTCCAGTTCCAGGACATAACTGAACTGTCCATTACATATACAGATCTATTGTATGAAACAAAAAAGTAGTAATAAGTATACCTACTGCTATTATCTTTCGAGTGTACCTGCGTAATAGGTCAGTAATTATAATATTCCGTCACTGTTAAGCACTCAACACGTGTGTGTACGAGTATCATTGTAGTTATTTATAAAGACATGGAGAATGACTATAAAGTTTTAAAGGTCCTAATAAGAAAAGTAAGATGTTGATATAATCACTGACTTTCGCTAGACGTTCAAATACTAGAAATACGGATATATTTTAACAATTGATAAAACGTACTCCAAGGAACAATTAAGACTCAAACACTAATTGATAATTGGTAAATCAACGAGTACACGATATGATTAAACAAACTATCAGACAAGGAGACTTACAGCGAAAATACTAAGTGACAATGTAGGTCAATGTTATATCGTCTTGGATCTACGAGTAGTACGAGAATTGCAAAATCAGGAGCAATGCAATGCGGCCTAAGACAATAATAAACAAAACATTACGTATACTATTCAATGAGCTTTCAGTATATTTATATCAGTATAAACGTCAGTTCCGGTTCCGAAAACGCTAACATATAGTAGTTCCTTCAATTGATTACTTTTAAGGAACCATAAGCATTTTTGTCCACTTAATTCCTATTAGAGAATTAAAGAAACTACAAAAACTAACGATTTCCTTCATTTCCATGTCAAACGCAGAGAAAATTATTGTGCAGAGCTGTTATTGCTAAAAGCCACCGCGGTCGCTTAGTAACTTTAGCTCTTACCTTAGCGCCTTTCAACATAAAATAATGAATCTTGAACAAACTGTGACCAAACAGGATAAACTCTGCTTGATAATAAATGAATTTGATTTTATGCTATTATTATTCAACATAGTTTGGTTATAAACGGTAAGTTTGTACGAGTTATTTTTCGCGACATAATCCATTCGCAAGAGATAGAAGTCATCAAAATTTTAAATATCCCACTTGTTCCACCGGTGGGTGAACGTAGCAGGACACAGTGTAACTATGTTATTTGCTATATAACCCACAACTTACTGGTGCATGTCTGGTTTTACTAAACTTGGCCTATAATCAACAGCAATGTGACAGTTTGACTGAATTTGGTCTATCATCAACGGTACCTGTTTGATAGTTCTACTGAACTTGGCCTATTATCAACAGTTCCTCTTTAATAGCTCGATAGCTTCTGTTCTTTAATTCTTGCGCAGGAACTTCAAAGACAATAAAGTGTAGGTATACTATTTAAAGAAGCGATTAAAGAAATACCGAGAAAGTATTATAACATTGAAATTTTCCAGTTATCAAAGTAGAGCCTTTTAAGGACTACGGTGCATTAGGTACATACTTTAAGTTCGAAGATCACGGGATTTATCATAGTTCAAGATTATATACACACTCGCATATACCACGACCACAACCACTTCTGCCTCAAAAGTGTTCGATGCTGTTTTGACGCCGCATATAAAAGATCTGTTCAAATCTCACAATAAACGACAACTACTTATCATAGGACCAGCTCGTTTTAATGTGTCAACATATACCGCGAAACTGGACTTTATTTTTAATGATTCCTTTGTGCTATTTGAAACGGTTAAAGCCATGAAACCTACATTTATTCGACGAACACAATAACCTTATTCGGAGCCATTACAGCCATATTACAGAGCTCTCAAAATCAGCAGACGGTAAAGTGGTCTTCAAAATTGTTCGATACAAGTGGGAAATAAACACTTAACTATGTTTGTGGGGCGTTATAGCATGCATGTCGTGACAATTTTAGTACGTTTCGCAATTAGGAACGTGATTGTACCCATTAGAAGCAAATAGCAAATATGATTCAGTGATTGTATATACATTCATAATAGTATATAATGGTAATTATATAGTGGTATATGTATCATTAGAAAATTGATGGTACTGTCGAGTACACTATTGCTCTACGACCGTTCCTTTTTTTGGAACAATATTTGAATTTTATTATAAAACTTGAACATTTTAATTTGTAATTTAACTTAAAAATAACTGGGCAGTATTTTCATGTAAATAGAATAGCAAATCGGCAGACCCACTAACCACTGAACCACTCACCACCACCACACCAGAGACGTTTGTTAAATAAATATCACATCGGCTACATTGATAAAAATAATTAGAGAACATTTCATTGGAATTGGCGTCCCCACTTCCGTGATCTTTATGATTATTTGACTTGACTTAACTTTCCTCATTATTACTTTACTTTTAAACAATGAACTCGGACATTTGCTTTTCCCTCCTTTTGTAAATAAAGGTAACTTGTATCTTGATGAGAAGTGGACTCATTTGAATGCGAGATTCAGGGGAAAGTTTTGAATAAGTGATCCTTGAAGGCGTCTTCTGAAATGGAAAAGAATAAAGGCGAAGTTAAGGATAAATTGCTTAATAGGAGCGCTTGTTTTTGTTTAGGGACTGAATAAAGGCTATTCGTTCTCGTATAATTGCAAATTATTAACGCGTTTCGAGGCTCCAAAGATTTTACACAGAAACTGATGACGATATACAATACGCATTATATATACAATTTACATTCATTACATTTATTTCATACAGTTCATTTGATTCATAACGTATCTTTGATTTGTATGATTTTCATTCTTGATTCGTTTGCAATATTTGGGTGAAGTTCATTAAATGTTTGTAAGCCGGAAAATTTTATAATAATGATATAAAAAATTGTATTTAATAAAGGTTTCATAACGGTTAAGCCACATGTTAGTGCGCAAACCGCAAATACAACCGCGCAGCAAAACTGGGGCGAATGCACAAATACCTTTATACCCTGAGTTGTTTACACAAATTTGCAATTAAAATAACTAAACAAATTTTCATTACACGAAGCAAACGAATTTCAATACATACATACATGTCTATGAACTACAATATGGACATACGTCATTTTCTAACATGATCTGTAAATTACCATATAGGTATTTCATTGTATAACTTTCAACACTCAAGTATATTACATTTTTATTCCAAATCTTCACACAACCAACGTTACCTTCCGATATGTCTTGCTTAAATAGCAGTAAAATATATGGAGCTGTAAATATAACAAGCAACGTGGAACACTCATCGACAGATCTTAGCACTGCTTGATTGGCACAGGAAATTTTAATTTATTTATTTTTTATTGAAATGTACATTAATAATTACCGTATACTTTACCTATAATGTACAAATTCGCAATGCGGTACACTGTTCTTAATTAATAAACTTTTTATGAGTGGCCAAGTTAACCAAATAATATGAGGGTGAATAAAATTGTAAAATCACACTTCAAGAGAAAAAGTTTGAACTGAGTCATTTTTTTCCCCATGTAGGATAGTTTCAACCGCGTAAGCAAATTTTTTACAGTGTTAATAATCATGTTTCAAAATTCATCTCATATCCGTGTTTAGGGTGCTTTTGGATCAAATCTTTGGAGTTTGAACACACACATGTTGGACAGCTACTTTCTTGCACTGCAGATGAGAAAGCCTGGCTTATAACATGTACTACAACTAAGCCCTCGCCTACTCCTGAGGCCTCCACGACGTCAGTTCCCGGTCAGGAGAGCACCGGACGAGAACGTAACCAATCTAGCTGTATATACTAGGGTAATAAATATCGGTGAAGCATTTTTAAGTAACATAATTTATTAATTAATATTCATCTGTACGATTGTAAAGACCGTCTGATGGCGAATTAGGTATGATCGCTAACATCTTGTTTACAAAGTCGACCGCATGCACGCAAGGGGAGTTACTTATGGTGTAAGGATAAACAGCGTAACTCTTCACGAGTAGCATTACTCAAACAATGTGTTCAATGTGGTAAAAGGAACGCCTATCAGATATTTGGATGAAATACTCTTGTGACACACAATTCATAAGGGCATCTGTAGTATTGAAACGCGGACCTCTTACTGAAGATACGCATTTTAAACCACTACACCAACGAGGCAGTCATTACAAACGAATAATACTAATAAACTTATAACTATAGAGGTCGGAGGAGGTCGGTTACGGATGCCCATAAGCGGAAGAAGTCACTTGTAACAGCTGAGTACTCGTTTATTAGGTTCTATTTTAGCGTAAAGAATGCTAACTAATTGATGTCGAAAACAATAAAAGCACAACGACATTTTAAAACAGTTTAAGCTAAATTATTTATGCTACGCTTATAAAACTCACTGAATAAATTAAATTTTCGAACAGGTTTAGCGCCAAGCATAAACTAACACAGAAAGAACACACAGTAAGCTTCGAATTACGTTCAATATACGTTCATAAATTACAAGCGAACTTTCACTAACTCCGGGTAATAGTTCGCTACTTACTACCAGCAAAGCACCGTAGTTGCTGTATTGCTGATTAGTTACGAAGTCCCATCGGTGAATTTTGAAGGCTTAAGCTGTCTGTCCATTGGAACCGACAATTGGAACACAACACTGTTATATACAATTAGAATAGTTGTACTAAAGTAAACAAACATTTTAATTGTGGAGTAAACAATGATGCGTTCAATATAATAAAAAATGAGCTGAAATGTTAAGCAAATTATACATATTAAATGCGGTTTTGTGACGATCCCCCTAGTGGTACTGCTAGTAATAACTAGAGACAGAATAGTCGGAATAAAACTAGTAGAGAAAGCGAGACGGGAATACATTTTAACATTAATAATTCGCATCAATTAGAAACAAAGAAGAAATGTGAAAAATAAATCACAACCGCTAGCAGGTTATCAACTTTGTTTCACCTGATCCAAGAATATAGCTGAAGAGCTATTTAACATATTAAAAGTAACCTAGTTAAGTTTCGTTGGTCGATTAGAATGATAAAGATAAATAAATCTTTAGTTATAAAACCTTGTGATACTTTTTTTTTTTTAAATTAAGGTAATTAGGTGCCGCAGCTTTTCCGATCGACATGTTTCAGTACAAGATTTATTATTTACGAAACATCTTAGAAAACATATTTTATGTACGTTCCGATGCCACAAACATATTACGACATAACATGTTGTTTGACAATGGAAACACGGGTCTGTACATTGTCCGAAGGTAAAGATTAAAAAACCATTTTTATGTGAATATTTCCTCAGTAAAAACTTAGGTACAGTGAAACAAACCTACATAATGGTAAGATATGAAACACGTGGCAATCAAAAATATAGGCATCAACACACAAAGGGCAGACAAATCGCCTATACACAGCAACACACGTCACCAAATTTGCGTTATGAATATTGCAAAAAAAGTCAAACATCTTTTATTTAATGTAACAGCTACATATTGATCTCGTATTCATTGATTTGAACTATTAAACATTCATAATGGAATCGTTTAAAATCGAACCCGGAGGGTCATAATGACCGAATTTCAATTCCACTAGATGCTTATCCGGGAAGATGAAATTTTCATTTAACTTTATCATTATAGGTATTATTTAGTGCCCGAATCCGACAAAGGTTAGAATTCGAAATAAAGGGCCGATATTATCTGAATAATAAAGGTTTGGTTATAAAAGCTTCGAATAATATTCAAGTTATGTTTAATTATACGATGTTCGGTTCGCGCCAAATAATCACACCTCTAAGTTTAATAATGGAACGGAAGTGACCAACGGCCTTTAAGTCCAGCTAATATTCACCATACATAATACGTTCGACCCGTAACTGTATTATATTGTATATGAATTGTTAACCATGGCTTCATTTGCGCTCCCAAAGAAATAAAAATTCATTGGTTTTTGCATGAGAGAGAGAGAGAGAGAAAATATTTTACTTTTAAATATCTCGTGAGTATTTATACACATGATTATATATCTACCAGTTTAATGGAGACCTCGACCGCGATTGCAGCGAGGTCGCGGCGGAAACCTCGACCGCGATCTCGCTGCAATCGACGGGAGCTCATGATGAAGGACCTTGTATAGGTCCGAAACTAGTCGGGCCATTCCAAAACGTACGTGAGATAAGCCGGCAAACAGACTATCAAATAGATCAACAAGCAATTGGACATACATTTTAAAAACTGTTTTTTAGAAGCCATATCACGTTCATCATTCACCAATTCATATGTATGAAATATACTAATAATACTTGCTTATTGTTTTTTTAAACATAAATAATTACTGTTTCCCCTTTCATCCAGTATGTAACTACCAGAGGTCGTCGAAAAAATTTGCCGTCGTTTTTTCGTACGGTCCAAACTTATTATAGACAATATAATTATAATAATATTAGCGGTAGAGCCCTGAAATATTACGGATATTACGAATAATTACAACATGACTTGCATTACAGACATCATAACGTAACGGTGGAATCCTGTTGTCGATATCGACCTACAAATACTGGCGCGTGCAACGCTCGACAATTTAAGCATATGTTATATCACTGGCTCATTTAATACTAAAACCATTTTCGTGTCCATGTCATAATTTGATGGTATAATTAAAAAATATGGCATAAGAAAATGTGAAATAAAACAATAGAATTAATAAAGCAATTGAAGAGCACGTACGTATTTTCTTGGTCAACAAAGCCGATATGGAGAATGAATGTTAGTTCAAATTGTTACATCAGTACATGCGTTGACTTTAATTTCTCTCCTTAAACAACTAACTCGTATGTTCTGTTCGAATTAGTCAGTACTGCTCATCACAACATCAATTTTCATTTGTTTTAATCGCCCTGACAAGATAACTCAAGCGCACCATACACTCAACAAAAACGTAACTGGAATATCATGCCATCAACTCAGCTATTGTTCCACTATTAGACGCAAGAGTTCGTTTATAAAAATTTAATTTGAGTTTAAAATCTACTGCGCGGGCTACGTGCGTACACAATGTAACTTTATAGACATACTTCACAAGCCTCACTAAGAATTGTGGGCAGAATTCGTAACATATTTTTTTAAATTCTGATAACAAATGATACATAATATGTTTGTATATTTTGAATCGCACACAGTAGTGTAAAATTGCAGGTTCGTATTGTCGATTAGAAAAAAAAACCTATGATGTGGGGAGCAGAATATCCACCATACTATTACGATTCTGGATCATTTGAGTATTACTGATGAATTTGTCACAAACGATCTCATATTACACGCAAGTTTTGTTTAAGGCTATAAGCTAACTTATAATATGTGACCTGCACATAATAAATGCACAATTAGCCTTAAACTTCACAAAAATGCTGATATGTACACACAGGAATATACGGATTCTATTGTAAATTGAAAAACAACTTTTTAAAATTCTTATACTCCCAATATTAGCCCCTTATGTTTCCTTTAATTTGTAAAATTAATGAAACAACATAAATTTTATACTAAAATAACGACAAGACGCTGAAACTGCAATTATTTGCCAAGTCTTTTGGTGACACACATTTAACTGTAGCATCTATCGATACAAATGGTTATCCCTGATATTCGAAACAATCTCAGGTTCCCATCTGTCCCCGTTGCTGAGCAACTTCTCCTTGTTGTACAGCAACTCTTCATGAGTCTCAGTGCTGTATTCGAAGTTAGGGCCTTCCACTATTGCATCCACTGGACAGGCTTCTTGGCAATACCCACAGAAAATACATTTAGTTAGATCTAAGTCATATCTCGTAGCTCTTCGGGACCCGTCGCATCTTTCTTCGGTCTCGATCGTAATGGCTTGAGCGGGGCATATAGCTTCGCATAACTTACATGCTATGCACCTCTCTTCTCCTGTCGGATATCTCCTGAGCGCGTGCTCCCCTTTAAATCGAGGCGACAGCGGGCCTTTCTCGAAAGGGTAATTGATAGTCGCTGGTTCCATGAAGATGTGGCCGAGGGTCACTGCGAAACCTATAATTAAATATAAATTTAAAAAACTATGATATATTGTTAAATAAGTAAATGTAGTTTCCAGTACGAATCCGTCGCGACTGGCGGGAGCTCATGAAGCCTAGACCTCAGATAGGTCCGAACTAATCGATCTATCCGAAAAAGTATGATATGGTATGGTATGGTATGGTAGATATGATATGGTAGACGTTCCGCTAACCAGAACGAAGCGATATTCTTCATCGTTTTTAATTCGGACGGCCAAGGAGTGGAATTGCTTGCCTGCGTCTGTTTTTCCTGATAATTACAACCTGGACCTCTTCAAATCTAATGTGAATAGGCATTTACTAGGC
>DWED01000485.1:0-11123 GCA_018245795.1 Protelbella ruficauda | reverse complement strand
ACGGAACTGTGAACAGCGAACAACGGAACTGAGTCCATTATAGTAACGTTCGATTGTTTACGGATTTGTTTCACAGTGGGCAAGTAACGATTCGGTTTATCGGCTGACGATTCTTCAGTATTTTATAATCGATAAGTTTCTTTTCTTTTTTTAATAATTTATATTTTGTAACATCAATAGCAGCATTTTTTAACATAAATAAAGTAGCGTGGTAATAATTCCTCGCGATGAAAGTTCAGGATATTCAGTATATAATAAAAATATACGAATATCGACCTATTGTATTCTGACCTTGCGGCGCTGAATGGCTTCGACTACACATGAAAATGTATAGCATTGGTGTAATAATAATAATTGCACTGTCTTTCAGAAGTAGCAATATTATTTTACTTTGGATATTGATACTAATGCATATCCAAGCCTAATTTAGCACCAGGTAGCATAATTCTCTGTTAGCTACTCATCCAAAAAACAAAAATTGTCATTATGTGTACGGCCTAAATAGTTTCTCATACTTCAAATCCGTTCATTGTAATCGATTACTCGTTTACGATTACGATAGGCCAACTCGGTGAGCCGCATCGGGAATGACCGATTAGTTACGATTAATTCTTTGATAAGCAATAAATCGGTCAGTGTGTTCACGGATTGAAATGTCAATTCTCAAGAAATTCGAGAATACTAAGTTTTTTTAGCATGCCGTGCAATGTAACCTTATATTACGTTTCAGTTCGAATATCGAATCGAATGTCGATTAGTGCTTTTAAATCGATTTTCCAATCGATGCGATCTGCGATATTGTATACAACACAAAAGAAGAGAGTCTTCACTATCTTGACCGTAACATAGTAATACTGTTTATTGTATTGTAATTATGTATGTAGCATTACTGTAGACGATATGTTCAACGAACCAAATCAAAAGTATCGATATAAATTTACGATGAATAGGCAATAAAATGATTCTATAACATTTACTTCAACTTAGTCCATATCAAAAGGATTTGAAATATTAATAAATACATAAATGTATATTTGTATTATATATTTATATTGGCCTGTGTCTGTCAGATAAGTTTTTACAACTCATAATAACTCATAAAATTTGTTACATATTTTCATGTAGCCTGACTGATCATCCTTCACGGGGCTTGTCTAATATGCGCAGCTTAGCTCGCAAGGCAGGGAAAATTGCAACCTTCAAAAGCACATCCATTTATATTGCCACCTGGTCTAGACTAACGCGGAAAGCACTATCTTTCAACCCGGATTATTTATTAGTATAGGTTTCAGCTCTGCAGTGTTTTCCTTCTTTATCAATAAATTTTTATTTTTATATATTTTTTGTTGATCTTATAAGGACTTTCTTGTTGAGTTAATAGCAATACAGTCGTAAAACTCTAATTCAGAACCGCTAAATGTCGGTATTTTGGTAATGGTATGGAAAAGACAAGAAGGGTGACATAAGAGTTTACTGAAATTACGAAGACAATTATGTAATAAAAACATTAAGTTGGGATGCGCTATCTTGGCTTATGTTTAGATTTTAAACCGGAAATGAAATACCGCAGATGTTAGGAGATAAAAATGTCCACTAATATGTAGTATGTCCGTAAACGATTCCAATTTCAAAATATCATTATTATAGAATTCAATTAACACAAATAATACGCAAACAAAGCATTTAAAATCCTAAAATCATTTCATCACCTCTTTAATCATTCAGTCCATATAATGCAAACAAATTACTCAATACATAGATCTTTATCGAGCTAAATACTAGCATTATTCTATTTATTCACTCCTCGATGAGAGTAAGCGGTTGGTACATTCTACCAAGGCCACACGCGATACTCAGAAGCTGTAAGTCGTTAGAATGTTGTAAATACAGCTTAATTCCCACGTGTTTAAAGCTGTACAGAACGCAAATCGGTATACGCGACAGAACCAGTATGTAAGTAAAGAGATCAGTGGAAAGCCGGTCCGGGGGCACAGGAAACTGCTTTAATCAATCTTACACTGCGGTCGCATATTGGTTGTAAGACACGCGATTATCGCCTCTAAATACTATGACATAGATTAACGCGATGGAAACCGATAATGCGGAGTCAACTTGGATACATCAAGGAACACAGAGGCAGAAAAACACATTTGATACTGGATAGCCAATAAGGCGATGTTCAGTCCCCATAAGATTTATTAGACAAGAGATGCTTAACATGAAACCACTTGCATTTCATTAGTGCCACGCGGAAAAGCGTTTTTAGTGCGAGTTATTTGTGATTGTAGGTTCACGGAGGAGCGCGATGAGACGGATCAATTAACGCGGCAAAAACAACGCTTTAAGCAATGTTTATGGGCGTGCTAGTAACTGCGATATCCTATTCGATATCAGTGAGGTCTCGCATATATTTCCATTATCATAGTTCTTCCAATGTTACTTTTGAATGATGTGTTATATTGATCAAGAAATAAAACGTAGTACGAATTATTTATAGTAATTGGTTAACTGTACTTATTTGTCCAAATTTGATGAAGGTCCTTAAATTACAAATATTGTATTCATCATCATCATCATCAGCTTACTCCCGTCCACTGATGGACACAGGCCTCTCCAATAGCACGCCACTGAGCTCGATTTTGAGCTGTTTGAATCCAACCGCTGCCAGCCACTCTGTGTATATCATCACTCCACCTAGCTGGAGGGCGTCCTAAAATACGTTTACCAAGACGCGGTCTCCACTCCAGAACACGTCTACTCCAACGGTTATCGGTTCTGCGACAGATGTGAATATTGTACTAAATAGAATTAATTAAAACTGAAAACTTTTGCAATTTATTTGTCAAGATAAGGAAGTTTATCACATATTAAACTATTCAGGGGTACAACTGCTGGTTTTTTAATTATCATGACAACTTCAATGTTGTAGAGCGCATATAAAAATCTTTTATTAAATTAGTATAGTCAGAGAATCAAGAGTTATTTAAAACCTAATTAGCAAATTGATTTCTTACCATTGTCTGTAAGTGTAAAGTAAGACTCCGTAATTTATTGTTTGCTTAATTTTCGTTAATAATTACCACCCATTGTTTTAAAATTGGTAAATTTCAACTAACAACTTATCTCTGACTTTTAAAAGACTTTTATGTCCATTCGAGATGAAAACTGAGACGCAGATGTTTGGGGTGCATCATATTGGTTTTCATTTGTCTGAAACTTGATTGCCTGTCATCTCAAACATTGCTTACAATATTAAAATGTGCCATTGCAGTAATATTAACAGTCATCTTTGTTATTGGAGTTACTAATCCTCGTTAGATTTTGATACTCATTATGAGGAACGATTAATAAAACCATATTAACGATTATGAGGTCGAGCTTATTAATTGCAAATTTTTGGTAATGAGTGTGGAGAATGGCTCCAAGATATTCCAGGGAAAATGGTTATATATACGAGGAGTTGATCTGATTAATAAGCCATACTTACCGACCAGTTTATTATCTTTAAATGGTCAAAAAACAGTGCTGATAATCTAGATTTCTCATCTTAAATTGTATAGCTACCATTATTTCTAGTCGTTGCAATCCATTCAAGTCTATTGGTTATTGACACAATCATTGACCTGAGTGAATCAGAGATATAAGTGAGTAAAAGTTGATACGTAAAAAAATAAATCAAGAAACCTTTAAAGATGGTTGAAGATAACTATTTATGATCGCCGCGACAGTGATATTATAATCGTTTTCCCTTGCAGATTGAATCAATAGCATATAAGGAGAAACTATGGAATGATTGCCAACTGCTAATGGTTGGTCATTACTGTCAAATTAAAGGTGGGTATATGGAAAGTGAGGAGTCTTTCCTGTCAACGCTTGCTTTCCAACCGGGAAAATCTTCGTTCGATTATTCGAATTTCAGACTAGTTTAACATAACGGGTTATGGGGGTAATGCTTTCGGATTGTAACGTGCTTAGACTGTTAGGTAATATGATCTCTGTGTATTTTAATATGCAGTTTTGTTTTTATTTCCGTTGTATCGATTTGGTTTTTATTGGAGTGTCATAATCCAAAATTTTGCGTTGGTATATGTATTCTATTCTACAATACTACTTTTAGCTATATCTAAGTAGATTTTGGTCTACTTTTTACAACAATTTTTCATTATACATAATGCATACACAATAGAATTAACGTCTCTTACTAATCATTTCTATAAATGACCGTCATTTATTAAGTGGACTTGTCGTGTGGCAAAAATGTCATCATCATTTTCCCATAACTGTGTAATACAAATAGGAATTCTCCTCTTTTTGTTATTTCTAATGTTTCTCGATTTCACTTTGTATCGCATTGTACAATAAACTTTCTAAGGTCAACTGCAATGGGATCTTAGGTTCATGAGTACCAGGACTGCAAAAATAATGGTCGTTTTATTGCTCACGAGGCACCCATTCGCTGATTCCGTTCCACCGATGAGGTTAACAATGACTATCAATTGATCAGCAAAAGACTCTTGGTCTTAAAAAATGCAAGTATCAAAACATGTATGTCAAATTTAAACAAATGATTTCAAAATGGTGTTAAATTTGTGACTTAAATTAAACGATTGAGATAATATTGTATGTACTCTGAATATGTGTATAGAAAAAACACCAAAAATTTGAAATTGTATTTATCCTCAAGAAAGTAATAGTGAGATAATCAGAAAAAGAATTAAAGCACAGTTTAACGTTAGAGAATGAGAAATACGACTGGAAAATTTAACAAAATGTGTAACGTATATCGACATCTAAAATTTATAACTGAATAAACCATAAACTGTCACTTTTAACTTTTTGGTTAAACTCAAAACTATCATTCGAAATATAGGTATAATTCCGAAAATCCTGCAACGTTTGAAAATATCAAACACGTATATTTAGTTCAATGGTATTAGAATTGGAATTTGGGTTAAGAATATTTCGGTAGGACATTTGACCTATCCACATATCTCAGAACTACCTGCATATTTGGCGGCTGTCCAACAAACACTGCGTCATACACTGATTAGTTTAACAAATATTGAATTACGATGTCAAGTTACGTTTAACGGACTAACATATCGTTTGGCAAATTATCGCTTAAGTCGATGTTGATGATAATATTACAGTAAGCTTCATGTATTGAAGTTTCCAACACACGCACGCGCGTACGAAATCAAAGCAATTGCGGTCTAATTAGCTTTTTATTACATCGTATTTGTAAATAGCTGATTCAGAGTAGCAATCTTGGTTTTAATTACTGCTATCTCAGCTGATACATGGTGAAGATATCATGTATTTGCGGCAACGTGCGCCCGGGCAGTAGGCATTGAACGATGTAGCCAACCACGTATGTATGTATATCTACTAAAAGCTAGCTGTGTTGATAGAAATATAGTGAGGGATACCTACTGACAGCTATTTTGATAGATATGGTGAATATAATATATTATGTTATTGTTAAATTTTATCCTTATTTGATTGTAGAAGTCTTTTTGAGGAATGAAATTAATTTGTGATAAGGGTTTTTTTCCGCCCCTTTTATCGTTCCACTACTGGACACTGGTCTCATCTCAGAATTAGAGGTTTAAGACCACAGTCGGTAAGGTTACGTATGTAACAATTTTATTAATATAAAAATTGTGTTGTATGTGATATTTTTATTTAATTTCACGTAAGCATACATTTAGTGATTTATTGCATTTAGATTTTTTATTTAAAATAAAATGTACTTTGAATAAATTAATATTTAAGATATTAAATTATTAAGGTATTTAAGATTTATGGGACGTAAATGTAACTGGTGAAACGTGGGAGTGTACTACACTCATCTGCCTACCCCTTTGAGGATTACAGGCGTAATGTTACTTTTTTTAATATTTAAGGTCAGATACTAATAAACATGGTTTACACATAACACTCCTATGTATGTAATTAACAAATCGCCCATTAAATACATACAACTGTGAAACTTTATACAAAGTGTCCTCCAAACAAGTAGTATTGTGTTTTCGTGTAGGACACAATTTCATTTCCGCGGAGGCTGATAATGAGTTGCAATGTGGGTAATACAAAGGGTCTGCCCCCATGTATCAGTAAACGCACTGCATAATTAATGATAATTCATTAAATTATTCGTAACTTACATGTATCTATCGATCATTTGATATAATTAAGTTTTAAATTTATTTATGATACCTGATTAACTCTTTTTATTGAAGACTTATCGGGTGTCGGGTTTGGTTTTAAATTAAAATTCTAGTCCGCATCTATTTCTTAAAGTAATAATTATTCATTATTTGCGTTTGTTTGTTGTTAATACAAGAGTCGGATTATTATGTCATTATATAGCGGGGCGTACTGATAACGATTAATATATTTGCTTCAATAAATTTCTTCTATTAAATTATATAAATTGAGTCAAAGTAGCCTTTGTATTACTGCTATTTCACGGATTATAGTCATAAGAATCAACGAACATTTGCTGAAGAATAAACCATTTTCCTCTTTTATACCAACAGTTTCCGTTAAATATGTAGTAGCAGTAAGTAGATTGCGAATAATTACAATGTAAACAGAACTATTTCCCACACTTAGTCTAATTTGCGATCTATTTGGGTTGGACGCATTTGTCCATAGGTGGCAATCGTCACGTCGGGCTGTTTTCTGACCAGCATCATCATAAGCAGCCTTTGAATGTCCACTGCTGGACATAGGCCTTTCCTAATCGGCGCCACTTCTTCCAGTCCTGAGCCCGCCGAATCCAGCAGTTCTCTGTTCATTTACTACTTACTTCCGGCACTCCTAAAAATGAACTGAATATTTAGATGGTAGATGTGTCTAATCATTTACAGATCAAGTAAGACTGCGATGACATTTGTGGTAGGTCTGATTTATATGTTTTTTTATACTGTCTTCCCGATTCGTACCGATAGAGTGGTGACAGATGACCGTAGACCCCTTGCGGTCTGCGGCTCTTTCATTGAATGCGGTTGGCCGCAGTGTTCTTCCTACTTTGTAAGCGTCGCTGCTCCACAAACTTATGAATATGATACTAGGTCTGCTGTGGTTCGTGAACTTATGAATGTCAGTATTAGATTTCACTGCGGCGGGATGTTGCGGAGCTTTTAATATTCTATTCGATATGCAGCAATTTAGACGAATAAATTCACACTCCAAATTCCAAATTGCATTTTTATACTTTACCTGTTATAATGTTTTAAGTCTAATTTTAATATTTCTTGTATGAGTTCATCTTGAATGATGATTCTACAACAAAATAATGCATGGTGTTTTTATAAACCCAAGCAAAAATAAACTGAAATTCAACATTCTTTTATTTATTGAATATCTATTTATTTTTAATTTTTAATTTTATAAATATGTTCATTAATAATAAATATTAATAGTTTTCAGTATTGATATACATATGCAGAATATAATAGTTTTAATATTTACCTTAATATGTTCACTTAAATTTTTACAAGATTCTCGACTGCTTAAACTGCGCGATTCAGTTTCACAGTGACGTCATCCACCACGAGACCGCTGATGTCGTGACAAGCGTGTGAGGCAAATTGAGTTACGTCAAATATTTCGAATAAATATTGAAACGCCTATTAGCAGTGATACTCTTGTGGTTTAAAATTAAGCCTGCTATAGGAAGAAACGAGACGGAAGCAGGTCGGGGGGGGGGCAGTTCTTGTCACGCACATATATATTGACTTTGACTGTTGATGTCAGAAATTACTTGAGTTTTAGGAATAAAATATATTAAGTTTTATTGGTGAAGATAAAAATCGTAAGATGTTAAACGCGTCTTACAATTCTACACTGTAGCCTCTAAGTCTAAGGTACACTATGGTAAAAAACTACAATTAATGATAATTATGGTTATGAGACAGAAATAATTTGTTTTTAATGAACGAAAATAGTGGGCACGCCAAGTCTGTTACGGCATAGGCAGAGAGCGTCGAGCGCCAACTATCTCTTTCCTCGCAAACTTAATAACTTGTAACACCAAAGTATGTACCTACTACGAATATAAGTAAGCAGCTACATATGTCACAATAGGCACGTGGAAATAACGAACAACTAAAACTCACTAATGCCGTAACTTTCGTCCTCAATTAGCTGCTCCATCGAGTTGCTAGAAGTGGGCTAATGTAATTTAGTTACCGCGTCCATTACGGAGGGCGCAGAGTCATGATGGGCTGATTAAGCGCTTTATTGAATTACGTGCAACAGCGCCATGTAAATGACCACGCGTTATATGGCGCCCGAAAACGTCAAAACATAATTTAATATGCACATTTCAGCGCTACACAGGATATGCGTTACTCAATTTTGTAACGTAACATCACGCCTGTAATCCCCGAAAGGTTAGCAGAGGAGTGTAGTACACTTCCACGTTTCACCAGTTACGTTTACGTCCCATGGAATAGGTGGTGAGCCTATTGCCATACGCCGGGCAGAGATCCAGACTCCAAGTCACTATTAGTTAATCTAAATTAGAAAAATCCAATAGTACCCGACCCGGGATTGAGACCCAGGATCTGCCAATCAGCTGTCACGCTTGCAACCCCTCGACCAACGAGGCACTCAAACATAACAACATACTTATCAACAAACATATTTAACAACATAATTAAAAAAAAACATTAATACTCGTATATAAATAAGTTGTCGTAGCTATAAATCAATTCTTTAATGTTGCCAAGTAATATTCGGACTCAAACATCTACTTTATTTAACTTTTAAACTCATTATTAATTATTTAATGAGACAGCAAATGAAATAGCTTCAGCTGTCTAATTATAAGGAAACAATTTGAGGAAGAACTTCAGGTAAACAGCACGGTAGCTTTTAATATTGAGCTTAATAAGCTTCTACGTGGTCCCGTTTGCTTGTCAAGGATGTGGCTCTCGTAAGTCTGAAATAGTGAGCGAAAACATTGATGTGGAAAAAACACCAATCAAAATACGACTTTATTTCTACGAAATAAGGTTTAATTTTCAACAGACAGAAAATTGTATAAAGTCCCCCATTTACTAGGAAAAATTGCTACTACAACATGCCACGGAACTTAAAAGCTCTCTGCTTTATACAATTTGTCAACAATTCTCCGTTTTTTGAAAATAGAGCCGTAAGAAGAAACGTTAGATGGTTTAAGTGCAATGCGACGCCTAAATTGCCCAACAGTATATCAAATGCGGGTTTTAGTGACGAATAAAATAATATAATTGAAATTATTGCTGAGGACATTTTGACAAATAAAATATTCATTTATCATTTTTTATCACACTTCCAATATCTTTCAATAATTTCGATTACTTTCGATACTTACAATACTACTTTCAACATTTACCATTACTGACAATTACTTTCAAAATTTACAATAACTTACAATTTCCTTTTGACAATTATTAAATAACAACAGATGGGAAGATAACTGATTTATTAAAATATCTATCGAATACGTAAGGATATCGGTGCTCTCTGCCAGTAAGAGATCTGACGTTATGATACAAGAACAAAAAAGTTCGAATGCTTGTCTTGCTAACCAGCGCTTTTTATATCGTATATCTGGAGGGGCTGTCAGAAAACGACTGCTAGCACTTTTCAGACACATTATTTCATGAAGTGCTGAAAACTATAACTGTCAATGTAACTACATTTTGTCACTAGCATCCTCTTGTCTTTTTTTCGTTTGTTATTATTTAGTATTAACGAGTATATTACTGAAGCAACGGAGTAGAGTTTAAGAAAGAACCATGCTTTGCTGTGAGACATAAAACAGTATATCAGTCAAGTAATTATATGTTAAATTGCTTTTTAATGAGAAAACACGCGAAATATAATTCTATTGGCATCATCATGGGTGATTCTCTGGCATAGCTTCTATGGATTCCAGATTTGAATAAGTATGACAAGATTTCAATTATATCTGTGGTAAACAAAATTCTACGTTCTCATTTTATGAAAGCGCATAAACTTTATCATAGGGCTTATCACAAGGCGATATTACGTTTAATTATCGTCAGAAATTTTTAAACATATTGATTTTTACTATTTTAATTTTAGAAATGTCAAATTCATTTTTCAATGTTGGTTATTATATGATAACAGTCGATAAGCTTTATCAGAGCTTGAGTGGATACCACGTAGATTTTTTTTTATTTGGCTTATAACTGAAATTCTATCAATCGACATTGTTGGTAGAGTATAGTAAACTTTACTGTGAGATTCTCATAAATTATCTCGGGACGAAGTTTAGCATGTTCTAGATAATAAAACATGTAAAATTAATGTTACAAATGAGGCGTAATTCCATTTATGTTATTATTCGAGCGGAACAAGTTTAACGGAGTTACGCGGAACAGATGTTTTTTTGGTGAAATTCGCTGGCGATCGCAAATTGGATTAATAATGAATCGGAGAGCGGTCGTTACGACGGATTTATTATGAATCCTCAAATAAAATTAATGCTTGCAAGCTCTACATAATTTATTGGTTGCCCTTACTTATTTTTGTCGACTCTTTTCAATTATATTTTAATAATAAAATGAATTTATGAGCCATAATAGCCATTTACTTTGGAAAAAGGATTGTCGCTGATGTTTTTTTGGAATTGTGGCAAATTGGAAGTGCGTTTATTATCCTTATTAGATCAGTTTTATATTCTTTTTCACGTGAATTCAACTCTGTTACAGTTAGGGTACAGAGTGTTTTAATGTTAAATAACATAAGATCATAACTTTATGCCTGTCGTTCCCCGAAGGAGGTAGGCAGACGAGTCCAGTACACTTTCACGATTAATTGATTAATTTGATCGTTTAATAGCTCTTAAAAGAAGGGTTTTAGCTTTGATAATTTTTCTAGCGATATAATGAGTAAAGAACATAATTTGACTCTACATCGTATGCAAAACTATTTTATTTCAATTCTGTCATACGTAGAGGCTAGAGACGTTGAACATATATCTAAACGTTGTTCTAGAAACATAATTCGAGTGATGTTGGAGGTTGCAAACAAACAGAAATTCTGATTCATTTGCCGATAATAATTCAAGACCGCTTACGTCGACTCGTGTCTACGTGTGT